>PVJH01016545.1:0-50280 GCA_004026705.1 Nesogale talazaci
GTGCATAAGCAAACGAAATGAAGAAAGCATATGGTATCCAGCTATCAAAAGATATAGTGTCTGGGGTCTTAAGGGATTGAAAGTAAACAAGTGGCCATCTAGCTGAGAACCAACAAAGCCCACATGGTAGAAGCATACCAACCTGTGTGATCATGAGGTGCCAAAGAGATCAGTTATCAGGATTTAAGAACTAAAAGTCATAGTATTTTATGTTCACCTCCCTGATATGATTGTAGATGACAAATCGGTGCATAAGCAAATGTGGTAAAGAAAGCAGATGTTGTCCAGTTATCAAAAGATATAGAGTCTGGGGTCTTAAAGGCTTGAAAGTAAACAAGAGACCATCTAACTCAGAAGCCAGAATGCCCACAAGGAAGAAGCACACCAGCCTGTATAACTACAAAATGTCAAATGGATCCAGTGTCAGGCTTCAAACAACTAAAAATTGTATTATTATAAATGAAGGGGAATACAGAGTGGGGACACAAAGCCCATCAATAAGTGAAGCGACATCCCCTCGCAGAGGGGTTGCAGGTAGGAGAGGAGCCAGTCAAGTCACATTGTGGCAACAGTGAGGTATGCAACTTTCCTCTAGTTATCAAATGTTTCCTCCCACCCACTATCATGATCCCAATTCTACCTTACAAATCCAACTAGACCAGGTGATGCACACTGGAGCCAGAAACATGGGGAATTCAGGACAGATGATCCCTTCAGGACCAGTGGTGGGTGTAGTGATACCAGGATGGTGGAGGGAGGGTGGAGTGGAAGGGGGAAGCAATTGCTGGGATCTACATATGGCCTCTCTGGAGTATGGACAGCGGGGAAATGGGTGATGAAACACATCGGACTGAGTGTGATATGAAAAAGTAATAACAATGTGTAAATTATTAAGGGTTCATGGGGGAGGGATAGTGGGGAGGGCGGGGGAATATGGGGAGCTGGTACTGGGGGCCTAAGTGGAGGGAGGATATTTCAGGGGTGATGATAGCAATAGGTGTGCAAATATGGTATGCCTAAAATTGGTGTATGTATTGATTGTGATGGGAGTTGTGTGAGCTCCCAATAAAATGATTTATTATAAACATATCTCTTCAAGTAAATTGTCATGTCACACGCTTCATATATTCATATAACCACGCTTCTCTGCTAATTTTCTCAGCACACAGACTGAAGAAGTATGGTGAGGGGATATAACCCTGATGCACTCCTTTGTAAAACATGTTTGCATAATATTTATGAAACATTATGCATGAAGTAAACATGTGTCAGTGCTAAAATTCATGGAAAGTTGGTTTATTTGGGTAGTAGCAATAAAAAAATTATAACCAACTTGTAAATTCCACCCCAACATTTGGTGTTATATGACTTCATATTTCTTTTTGAATTAGAGTAGTAAGTTTGCTGTGAATTGTTTAATTATTTTGTCTTTGGCCTAAAGCACTGGGTTTTGATCTCACTCGTATCAAAACTTATCTGTGTTGATATTTTTATCACCCACTCTCTCCTATCCTGTTTTCTCTGGCTTTATTTTATACATTTTTATTCAGATCCTGCATGTGAAACTTTTCAACATTTTCTCTACACTCTGACTTTTACCAGTTCGCATACCTTTAGAAGCCAATTGAAATTTCTACCCTACCATATTTACCAGCAGTCATACTATTCCACTGGAATGTTTTAGTCGTATCTTGCCTTAAACTACCTTGTTGCTGGGTGCTGTTGAGTTTGTTTCCACTAGTAGTGACCCTAATACAATACGACTGTGCATACACTTCTCTACCCTGAACCAACCTCACAAGGAGGTTATGTTGGCGTCAATTGTTGCATACGCTTTATCAGTCCATCTTCTTGAGGGTCATCTTCTTTTTGACTGCTTCCTCTATTTTACCAAGCACAATATCTTTTTCCAGGGATTTGTCCCCAACGATAACATGCTCAAAGTATGAGAGTGTCTCACTATCCCTGCTTCTAAGGATCATTCTGTTTGTACGACTTCCAAAATAAATTTATGTGTTCTTTTGTTTTGTTTTGGGTGGGTATCACTGCCCTCTTGTGGGAGCTTCCCAGCCTTGCTCCCAGAGAGTTGCTGGTGGATTTGAACCACCCAGTCAATGGACCGCAGTCCCTCACTCAACTACTACACCACCGGGACTCAGACAATTTATGTGTTATTATAGCTATCCAAGGAACGTGGTGGTATAGTAGGCTACAAGTTGGGCTACTATTTACAGTACCAGCAGTTAAAAACCACCAGGAACTGTGTTAGAAAAAGAGAAATATTTCTATTCCTGTAGAGAGGTACAATCTCAGAAACTTGCAAAGGCAGTTTCACAGTCTTACAGGGTCACTATGAATCAGAATTGACCTGATGACAGTGTGATTCCCTCTGTTTCTTTGTTTTTTTTTTAGCAGTCCATGATATTTTCAATAATCTTAAATAATACTATAATTCAAATGTAGCAATCCTTCTGCTGTCCTCTTTATTCATTGTTCAATTTTCATATGTACGTGAGGTGAATAAAAATGCAATGTCTTGGGTCAGGTGCACCTAGGTTCTCAAAATGACATTCTTGCTCTTTAACACATCAACAAACCGATGTGCTCAATGAAATACTTTATTTCATCTCATGTTTGCTGAGTCCAGGAGCATTGATTGTCAATGCAGGCAAAAAGAAATCCTTAACTATTTGTCTTAGACTCTTATTAAAAAACAAAAATTTTCCTCTCTGTACACAATCATGCTTCTTCTCTTGCTTAATAGTTCTCAAATCGAATTCCTATAAGCATATTATCTTATCTTTACCCTTAAGATTTGAAAACAATGTAAGGTGATAAAAGAAAAATGCTGTAAATTCTTTTGTCTTCTATCTCAATTTCTCACATCTTCAAGCTACTTTTTCCAGTAGTACATTTATACATAGTGCATTTTATGAACAGCACCCATGTATCAATTTGTTATACTATAGTAGTTTGCATGTCACTATGATGCTGAAAGCTATGCCACCAATATTTCAAGTACTGGCAAAGTCAATCATGCCAGACAAGTTTCAGCAGTTTCCAAAGTAAAAATAGAAACAAAGGGCTGGCAATCTAAATCTGGAATTTGTGAGTGATACTTATAAGGATCACAACAGAATATCACCTCACATAGAGCGGGAAGATGAGTTACCTAAGTTAGAAGGTTAAAAAAAAACACAATGGCTGCACCCTAAGCCTATTACCGAGCATATGGATGGTAAAGGAATAGGCAGCATTTAATTCTGTTGTACATGGATTGCCATGTTAGTCAACTTGACAGCAACTAGCTATTATATTCCTAATGAGTCCGTTTCAACTCCAATGGCTCCATGAGTGAACTTCCCTTTGAGCTTTCTTAGCAGTAATCTTTCTCCTGTGAACATGCTAGGATGGTTCATACCACTAGCCTTTTGGGCAGCAGCTGACCACCCAGCTGTGTGTTTCCAGGGTTTCTTAACCAGCAGATAGCAGTTTTTTATGCCTTTCCCCTCTTGAGTCATATTTTACATTTCAGGTCCAGTTTCAGGTCAGTTTTAACTCCTAGGGGACCCCTGTGTTGCTCCATTGGGTTTTCTGGGCTAAGTTTTCTGAAGCAGGTCACCAGGCCTTTCTTCTACAGCACTTCTAATATTGAAATACCATATGACCCATTGACACCTCATTGAGTCTACACTCCCAAGAACCAAGGGATACACACAAACAGAACTATGTTAACTTGACAATAGCAAAAGCTGGAAATAGCCCAAATGCCATGCCCACCAGTAGTCTAGATAAAAAAAGCTCTGGAGTGTACACACAGTGAAATAACGCACCCCTGAAGTATAGTGATGAAACCGTGAAATGCCTGATGACATGGATAGACATAGAAATCATTAGACTGACTGATTAGTCAGTCACAAAAAAACAAATATCATATGAGATCACAATGATTAGCATAAACACCAAGCCAAAGTCAGGCAACTGATCTCAAGCCATGTAATATTCTAGTTCACTTTCCCAAGCAATGTGGTGTTGGGCCTGCTTTTCCATTTGCACGTCTTCAAAACCACTTCAATAAAGGAGGCCTCAACTCAGCCAGAGTCAGTTTCTCACGTTGTGGGGAGGAGAAGACCAGCCAATTCCTGCCATGTGAAACTGTTCTACAGTTAACCCAAATTAACAGACACTTTACAAGGATGTTGTGGCAGTCATGTACTCTGGTGCCAATTTGATTAAGAGTGTAGGGGTGGAGGTTAGCCTGTCAATCTGGAGACAGCCAGTGAGACCTCTGTGTGTGCATGGCTTTCTCTGAAAATTCTGGGAAATCTAGCAATGTTTCCCCCATGGAAGTGAGAGACTATTGACTCAGTTGCTTGGAGATATTCTACTGACAAAACACAAAACTCGGTCTCTTGGGACACTCGACTGATAAGACAACATGGCAGCATGCTAATAGATTCTAAGTCCTGGAACCTGGAGGAGCTGGAGGAGAACCTACATGGACTTGTCCTGATGGAATCAGATCTCTGGATGTGGAGAAGCCACATGGACACCCCTGCCAGCATTGACATGTTTCTACCACTACTGGATACACAAGACTTTGCACCCACGGGCCTGTGATTGGCCTGGCATCATTGCATGTGCTTCATGAGTCTGAAGAAGACTTTATAGATTGGTATCAGACATATGGGCTAATATCAGACTTATGGATTTGGACTGGACTGGATTGGGATGCTTTCTCAATGTTCCATTCCTCTTGTATATAAACCTCTCCCTGTATACATATGTGTGCTCATGAATTTGTTTCTCTACTCCACCCGGACTAACACAGAGGCATAAAAACCTTCATTTAAATTCAAGTTCACAGGTTGGCAGGAGTGAGGGTGAGTGCATGTCTGTCTCTGTGAAGATGATTTTACTTCTGTTGGTGGTGCTAAACCAGGTGAGGAAACCTGACTGCTAAACACCGAACATTACTTATGCTGATCCACGAGTGATTTTATCTATTATACCTTGTACAATGTTACTCATTGGGCACTTCTGGCATTGTTTCTCTGCAGCCCTTGCTGACCTAGGATGTGCACTATAGGCTCTGGCCAGGATAATACAACCCACACTATAAATTCTCTCCTTTAGAGGTGTACAGAATCCTTCACAGGCCACAGCTTCAGAAGCCTCATATTTGCAAACCCCACTAGGTGAACTGGATTTTACCTTAAATTAACCCCTAAAAGATTTACAGAATTGAAACACTCCCTTGAACTTAAGTCTGATATACTCTAGTGTGAGAAGAAGCAGAGGATTGCTGTCCCAACATTATGGAGTTGGAGGTCATTGGACTTGAGTGTGTCTCTCTTGCTTTGAAGCTGTCCAGTGAACTGTGGCTCAAAGAACCGTGTTTTTAGCTTTTTTGTGGCGTGTCCTAATTTAGCAGGAGTGGTTCTGCCTATTTGAATGACTGTCATTGAAAACCTTGCCAACACTCATGGTTTATGTAAGTAGTCTTCAATCACCTGAATTTTTTTATCTGAACAAGTCAATAATTCCTGTATACCTTCTAAACAGCTGTCCTTTGTATGTACAATTTGCTTTTCTCAACAGTCTTTGAGATTCTATAACATTGGCTAAATTAAGGATACCATCAATAGAATTACTGCATGCCTCATCAGGATGATTTTTAATGTTCCCCGATAAAAGGACAATAACGTTTCTAATGTAGAGCAGGACATATATAAACCAATAATTCATACATAGATTTTGATTACACACTGAATTATAGCCCTAAACAAAGAACAACTAGCTCCTATGAGGGAACCCTACACAATGCTAACCCTCATGAAGAGATCACTGAAGATATAAGTCCTCAAACAAAGTGTGATGAAGAAATCAGAGGGCACATAGCTATCAGAAACAATAGCATCTGTGGTATGAACATTGTCTGTGAGTTCTGTGTGGCCAGTGCAATGAAATATTAAATCCAGAACAAATGTGCAGTTTCATGGAATGAAGAGGTAACAAAGGATAGAGCTATCAGAATAGGTAACAAAGGATAGAGCTAATTCTTTCAAAACTCATTGGAAAGAAGAACAAGAATGAGGAGGGTAGAAAAGTGTAAGACTTGTAGTATAATGAGCTCTCTTAATATGACTCTTCTCTCCACGTGTCTGTAACTCTCACCAAAAGGCTGGCTGGGAGTATACCTTCAGGCAATAGGAAAGTCAGATATGGCTCTCCATGGCAGTATTTGCAACTGTTGGTGGAATAGTAAGGGTCACGGCAACCTCCCTGATACACTGGAAAATGTGGATGGGGGGAAATGAATAAAGGGGAAAATGAGAAATCTTTGGTTTCCAAATGAGATTATTTTTAAAAATTCATGTACTAAAGCAGTTGAGATATTGTAATCTACTATCCAAGACCACAGCTATTCTGGGGATACAGAGTCAGTGGAGGTAAATAAACTCCAGAGGAATTGGCTCTTTGAATACATATGGAAATTCAGAGTGATAAGGGAAGGGAAGACATACAATTTTCTTAGTTTCTGTTATCAATTAGCTTTCATGGCACAGAAAAAGAAAATAGAACTGAATGGAAGCATCAGAACCAGTTAAGTCAGAGCTACACTTTCTGGTCACTTCTGTTGACTCAGAAACGAAATGGTGTGTGAAAACTGTAGGAAGTACCCACACGAATGCTGGTCACCAGCAGCTCTCCAGGAGCAAGACTGGGTAGCTCCCATGAGCACCAGAGGGCAGTGATGCCCAACAACAACAACAAAAGAGAATGCTGGTCACTAAGAAGGATGTCTGGGAGGCAAACAGAAAAAGCCAACATACTATGGAAACTAGAGGGCATCCTGTCAAGGAGTTACTTAATTTTGCAAAATTGTATCAGCTTCCTGAGGAACCTTTACTAGATGGCTTGTGAAAGTGACTCATTGAGGGACAGCATCTTCAGTTTTGAGTGCTAGGGAGTGGACAATATCCTTGTGTTGATGCAAGATCCACTCTATGGCAAAGTCATGATGGTACGCCTCTATCGGTTAGACTGGGGTACAGGCTGAAATTTGTGGCAAGCTTTGTTTACCTTGAAAAGGGAAACTGGCCCCTCCCTGATTAAGGAGTCACTGAAAATCTTCAGAGGAAACCTTGTTGGTGTAGTGGTCACATATTGAGCTGTGATCCACATGGTAACAATTAGACTCCACCAGGAGCTCCAAGGTGGAAATTCTGGGCTTTCATCCCCTGTAAATGGCTACAATCTCAGAAACCCCCAGGAAGGTGCTTTGAATCAGTATTGACTTGATGGCAATAAATTTGGTTTTGGTTTTGAAAACACTCTGGAGGAAACAGCTAATGTGTTGCTTACAGGGGCTCGCCATAATGATCCTGGTCTTGATCCAGTGAGTATGCCCCTTACAGAGGTCACAACAGATATGGTAACCAAAGAGGTCCCTTCTACATGAGATCCCCTGTAATTTTACTACTTGGAAACAAAGCAGCAGTCGGAGAAGCAGTGTCGGGCCTTTTGAAAAAATAGTTTTCCTACATGCATTTTATAGATGATAGAACATACAGCAATAATAGGGTGAGGGGAGGAGGACATTGGGAAATAAGGGACCTCAATCAGAAAGATAGTTTTGGATAACTGCTAAGAAATGGGATGAATGTGGCATATATTGATGGAGTTGATGCAAAGGTTCTAATGCAGCCTCATAAGAGGTTAGGTGGGCCAGTGGAAACCTCTGTTGGCCCCCCAGGGTTATGGAAATCTGAAGACATTTCATCATAGCAGGGAGATATTTAATGATGGGAATTTCCACCTAGGAGTATAGAAAACAGAGACTTATCTAGTTGAAGCAGATAAGGTTTGACTAGGGATCAGAGTCTTTTGGTCCCACTCCCAGCATGGAGACCATAGGCAGATGCATGGGTAAAATGAACTAGGGATGAGAAATAGACCTTCTTAGGGCTCCTAGGCACACAAGCCCAATACAGCTTGGTTCATACATGCATTAAAACTCAAAAGCCCAGCTCAAACAGTGAAATTCTTGGGAATAACCTGTCACTCTGTAGGTTATCAAGAACCAGTTACTGTCACTACCTGCCCCCAAACCTGCCAATAAAATATTGAAGGGGCCTAAGGTTAGGTTCGGGGAATATGGAGATATGACAGAACATGGAAATAAAGTGAAATTTGGATAAGAATTGAATGGATTTAACCAGATGTTTTATGAAGTAGTTGCCTTCCCCTTACCTGAATGTATTGTTGGTATGAATATAATGGTGAATTCAAGAATACACCCTCTTCAACATGATATTGTAAAATTGAAAGTGTATAAGTCTGCCTTTAGGCAGGTATTGATTGGACCCATTAATAGGAACCATTAGAATTGACTGAACCAATTTAGATTGTTAATCTGAAACAGTATAGGAGACCTGGCAGAAAATAGGAGAATACTGCTTTGTTTAAAGTCCTACTAAAGTCTTGATGTTGTTTCCAACAAATTATCTGTGTAAGAGCCCTGTTTGGCCTGTCAAAAAGGCAGATGGCTCATGGAGATTGGCCATAGATTACTGAGACCAAAGTAATCTGGTGCCACCTGTGATGTCCACTGTTCCAGACACAGTAGAGATCAAGTACAGAAAATATACCAGGTTAAAGGACACACTACTCTGTGCTTTATTTTGCAAATGCCTTTTTCTCCATCCCAATCTCAGAAAAGAATCAGTCACAGTTTGCTTTTCCATGGGAAAGATCACAATATTTTTTCACCGCATTTCCCAGGGTTATTTAAATTATTCAGCTTTCTGTCATCATTTGGCTCGCAGGGACTTAGATGGGACAAATCTCATGTGTAGTCATACATGACACTGATGACTGATGACATCATGTTAACATCAAACCCAGAAGAACAGGCCAGTGTAGATTTAAAAACAAGTGTGGCTCACATGACCAATAGTATCTGGTAAATAATCTAGTCAAATCTCAGACCCAACCCAGATGGTGAAACTCTTGGGAATAACTTTGAGAGGAACCATTTGTGACATTCTGCAACCAAGAACAAGTTACTGTAGCTACCTACCTACAAGACTCAGTTGGAGACCCAGTTATATGGATTTTGGGCGACTCATATTCCTCACGTGGGAATAGGGTTAGCTCCCATTCATAAAATTATTCAGAAGAAAACTGCATTTGAATGGATTTGAGCAACAGCAGCCTATCTACACACAGACACGATTTTGAAGGTACCTGCCAGACATGTGGATTCAATGTCATGGCAAAAATCTGAGAATGCTGTCCTAGGATGACTACTGGGATTCTGGACTAAGAAGTTTCCAGAAGCAGCAACATGATATAAATTGCTATTGGAAAGGCAAATAGTTCCCTGTGGCTATTCACTGATTGAAACTGTTTAATGGAAGGACATAAAACCATCATGAGTCCCCTGAGATCCTCAGAAGATCTTGGATGATGTAAGAGAAACACTCAAATAAGGGAAGTGGGGCCCAAGGTAATTGCAAAATGGAAAGACTTTTTGCAAGGTTCAAGGGGGAATGCAGGGTAACACAAATAGTCAGCCTCCTTCCCCACAGACCCTACCTGGAGCCAGCTTAGAAGCTTCCAAAACCGATTGCCACATGGACACACCCAATGAACACCTTTCTGTTGACCGGCAGAAGATTGCTTGGCTGACAGATGGCAGTGCCAAGGTACATGCACAACATCTGATGTGGCAAAGCTGCTGCATTAAAACCAGCACATGGGGGCTGAGCTCCGGTGGTATAAGTGGTTGAGTGCAGGACTGCGGCCCGCGGGCTTGGTGGTTCAAATCCAGCGGCATCTCTCAGGAGCAGCACTGGGTAGCGCCGATGACCACCAGAGGCAGTGATGCCAAAAAAATCCAAAACAAAACAAAATGCCAGCAGATGGAATAATCCTCCTTAAAGAAGACATGAATGGGTCAGCTCAATGAGTTGAGCTGCATGCTGTTTTCCTACCTGTGGTGTCAGAATTAGACATTTGTGAGAGAACATTATTTGAATTTTTAGTGATTCATGGGGAGTTCCCAATGGCCTGACTAAATGGGCAATAGGAAACTGGACTATGAAAGGAACATTGTTGCAAAGCAAGTACTTTGTGAAGCATGGTGGGAATTTCAAGGGTTCATCGAAGTAGGACATGTCGATGGCCTTCAGAAGAAATCCCTCCCTGGATCAGAAAGTGATTGGAGTCCACAAGTGAATGTGTTGATACACTCCCTGGAAGTAGCGCAGTGGGTCCATGAGATGAGTGGACTTGAGGAGGCTACAGCAATGCAGAGATGGACTGAATCTGGACACATCACTCTTAAACCTTCTAAGGCAAAAAATGCCAAAAAGGACTGCTTTTGTGCCTGCAGGAAAGACAGGGGATGCAGATAGCCTTCAGACAGATTCCCAGCAGAAAAGTTCCTGCACACAGCTCACAAGTCTATTACACTGAGGCTGTGATAACAGTGCCACCAGTTAGCTATTCACAGGACTAGACCAATCTTACTCCAGACTGGCCTTAGCATGTCCACTAATCCATGGAGATGCTAAAGATACCACCAAGAGGTTCGAAAAAAAGACAGAGTAGAACCCTGGTACTCGAACCCATCAGGAATTGACATTACTGGATTCAATGCAAAATGTTGAGAGCTTGAACAAAATATCAGAATCTGACTGGCACACATGATTTTCGTAAAGAAAAATAGTTCATGTTTCAGCCACCCAGTATTAGTTGACCTAGTTAGTATCCATTATTTAAATTTTTTCTGGCTATATTCCAAGTATGTTGCTATGAGTTTTTTTAGTACTTATGGCTTTGTGTACTGTTTTATATTTTTTAAAAAAACATGTGTTCTAACAGAGTTCTTTGAAAAGAATCAACAGGAAAAGGAACTGGTTAACTATGTTATCAATGTTGTTGATGAGAATTTAATAAACTCTTTTGAAAATAGTTAAAGAAATGCCAACAGCAGACCCCATTAGGCAGATTTTTTTTAAAAGAGAAAGCTAGCCAGATCCCAGAGCGAAAAAGACAAAGAAGGGTAGAAACTGAAAAGCAGCTACCAGCTGATTTTTGGGAAGAGGGCTCCACTCCCAAATAATGACTCTCTTTCTTTACCTCCTCTCCACATCTGTGTGCACAGATCCATATACTCATCAATCTCAAGGAATGGGCCATACTGCAGTTAAAGTGTTTTGTGTTTCTTATTTTAATTATATTTTAAATCTGAACTTATTTACTTTAAAATTTCTGTGTAGTGTTTTCTATTAAAAGCCAAGGTTAGGGTAAAAACTTAGCAGTCAAGAACAGAAGCTAGTCATCCATTTTCAATGATTTCTTATGGGAAAAGTTGATCAAGAACTCAACTGCATTGTATCTAAAAGGTCCTTCTAGAATGGATTAGTGTTGAGGTCTGGGGCTCTACTATCCTGTAGCAATTTAGGCCATCAAGTTACACCACCTCAGACCAAGGAGCAGACATTACAGCCCACAGGTGCAGCAGTAGGATAAGACACATATTAGGATATACCATGCTGCATACCCCTCTCACAGTAAGGATTTGATAGAGAAGTAGGGTGGGCAGTTAACATTCTTTAGCCAAAATAGGATAAATAAAGTCAGGAGGTTCTGGATTTCACACCTTCATGAGTGTGAACTCATTCTCAACATGAGGGGACAGCTACTGGTTAGATTCCTATGTTTCTCCAGAGGATCTGAGAAAAAAGAGGTGGGAGGATGTATACCGGTGCCGTGTACATTTCTTTTCCATGTCACCAATAATTGTATTTTTTCTGTTGGCTACTGCAGTCTCACGGGTGTAACTTTGATGGGTGATCCCTCAGCAAAAACTGTCAATATAAGCCTGAACCTGCACGTGTGAATTACTAAAGGTCCCATGGAATGGATTGCACCTTCTCCACATTTAACAAAAATGAAGCTGATTCAGAGGAATATAATATTGCCTGTTGGTTGGTTGAGACAGTCTACCAGTCTTATATGTAACTCCCACGTAACATGAATGGGAATGGACTGAGAGAGAAGCACTTTACAGGCTGGTCTTGCTCTCTGTAATCTGTATGAGAACAGCAGCTAAGTCTGGTGTCCTTTCCCAAGGTGGAAAAATTGGGGAAAGATAATTGACAAATACAAGGAAGGAGAAAAAGTAACTGAAGGTAGAGGAGTGAATAAATGGGTAGCATAGCAGGGAAAATCTAACATTATTCCTATTCCTTGAGGGATGCTCAAAGGAAAGGAATAATTTTCCCTCCGTTCAAGCATGAGTGGGCTAAAGACTAGAAGTGCCAGGGAGTGGTCTGAGTTGTAGTCAATGACAATGTTATTTTTAGCCATAATTCCTTGTGTGATGTTTCATAATTTTGTACTTTATTTAGTTTTAAAGGGCATTCTTCACTAGTACATAAGAATAGTAGAGGATATACTGAGGCCACATTCTTTATTTCCTTGATGACACATTTTAGATTCCACCTTAGAACCAGACATGAACCCAGCTGCACCTTGTTTTCTTTGGCAATATAATGATGCCACCCTACAATTTCTCACATGGAAAGCCAGACCTCTTATTCCTGACTGAGTTTGGATGGAAGCAAGAGGGCCTGCTGTAACTTTTGGACATATTTGGCATCGGGCTCTGGACCCTGCATTCGAACCTGCCTGGTCTTCATATTTTGGACGGATCCACACCCACCACCAGCTGAGACAATTCCTCAATGTCTTGTGGGTTTCAGTGGGATATTGCTGTGATTCACAGAACCCAGGAACATGAGGGATGGACCCAAGAGAGGGGCTGGGGACATAGCTGGGGAGCATCATGAAAAAGTTATGCATTTTGGAAATAATTAATCTCCAAGTCCTTGGACTAATCTTCTAATGTTGATTATTACCACACACCTCAATAAGAAAAAGAGGAGAAACCCAATGAAAATGGGCAAAGGGCATAAACCAACAATTCACCAAAGATGACATCTCAATGGCCAACAGGTATGTGGAGAAATACTCGCAGTCACTGGCTATTCTGAAAGCAATGATGAGATGCCACTTTCCACCTATATTGAAATCCATAGAAAAACTACTGGAGAGGCTTAAAAATATTAGAACCTTCACACCCTACTGGTAGGACTGTAAATATGTCCAACCACTCTGGAAAGCAAAAATGGCCCTATTTCAAACTACTGGAAGTACAAATACCATGCAATCCTAAAGAATTAAGAGCTATAACAAAAACAGATATATGCACATCCATGTTCATTGCAGCCCCGTTCAGAATAGCAAGAAGGTGGAAACAATCTGAATGCCCACCAGTAGAAGAATAGTTTTAAAATGGAAAACCTGGCACACATGCAAAGTGGAACACAATGCATCACTAAAAAAATAATGATAAATCCACAAAGCTCCCCCCATGACATGAATGAACCCATAGAACATAATGTTCAGTGAAATTAGCCAATCGCAAAAGGACAGTAATTATATGAGGGCACTGTTACAAAGAGCATAAAACAACAAGATAAAGACTTTTGTACCAAAGAGAGAAGACAAGATTTTACCAAAGGGAGGAAGGCAAGAGAGGGAGGATACGAAAATAGACTACACCAGGCATCAACACAGTATTCATGAACCAAATGCAGCTCTTTGATACATACATGTAACTATGAAGTAAAATTGAAAGATTTTTAAAGGATACTGTTCAGATTATGGTGATTTCATTTGCTTATAAACAATATGTTGTGGCTTTCAGATGATATTTAAATTGTTGTGAGGACAAAAATCACTCTTTCATTTCAAAAGTTTTTTGACCTCTGGGTGAGACGGTTGATAAGTGTGTTAGGCTGAATTGACTAGGGCAACAAATCCAAGGACACTCATGTATGTGTAAGAAAGAGCTTTATATCAAGTAATTACATATAAAGAAAATACCTCAGCCCAGTACAACTCTAGTTAAATCCAAAACTAGTCCCTCAGTCCCTCTTCAGGCTCATGCTGCAACTAGAATGATGCAGAATGCAGGAAAACTACAGGCCTGTGGGTGCAAAGTCATGTGGCTTTAAGGTCAATAGAAAAATGGCTTGACTCTGGCATCTTTCAGGGTCACCAGCAAGAATCAAAAGGGGATAGAAGAGTAAGTTCACAAGACCCAGCTTCTAAAAGACCACACTCCCAAGGGGGCACCATCAACCTGTGGTTTTATAGATAGGTTCAACTCCACCCCTACACCTCCATACTTCTTTAGGTTGACCTAAAGTTAGCTAGCAATTACAATGGGTGTTGAGCTGGGAAGAGGTGTTTACAGAAGAGAAAAGGGAAATCAAGGGGTGGGAGGCGGCGACCTCTTGGAAGATCTTAATAATAATTTAGACTGTGGGGGGCAGGGGTTGAAGAAGTTAATTATCTGAAATGTCAAATGCCGCCTAAGTTACAATACATACAAAATGAACGAATACTCATTTTCATCAAGTCAACTGTGACTCTTGTTATAACTTCCCCTTTGGGTTCCTGCTGTAAATCTTTACAGAAACAGAAAGACTCATCTTTTCCCCAAGAAATGGATCATGACTTCTTACTGCTGACCTTATGGCTAGCAGTCCAACTGGTAATGTATGATAAACATATCATACAATTCAATCATATAAAGAAGGGTTGTGCAATTATCACAACAAATAACTTTGAAACATTTTCTTCATCCTGTATCATTGGTGTTGATGCCCCATTTCCCCCACCCATTTCTGTGCCAACTACAGTCTGCATATCACCACCCACCCCAACTTCCTGATAGAAAAAAACCCCAACAAAACAAGAACAAAACAGAACAACAAAAGGAACCAGCAAGAGTGACTATATAAAACAGAGAAATACCTTAATCTAAGAAAAAATTAGAAATTTAGAAACAATTCAAAATGGGCCCAAAGGATGAGCTAATGTTAGACAAGATGTTAAATTCCAGCCTAAGGATCTCTGATTCAATCTATTTTACTATGCTATGTGATATTAGGGCTGTTCACATTCTTAGTCTATGGATGGTTGAAATTCACCTGGGATTCAGTCCACATTGGGACCTTACAATGGATTTTAGGCTTTCATTATCTTCCATAGCAGTCTGCAAACTATGTGTTTAGAATTTAGGTATTGATACCATTCCCTCCTCTGAGTCTGGATCTTATTATTTATAATCCTTGGATCACAGAGATTGATGTGCTTCTTCTATGTAAACTTAGCTTACTCTTCATTCAGAAGGCTGCTTGCTTTGAAACAAGGCCTTACGACCCCAGATGCTATTTTTCCTGATAACTGAATTCAATCTAATTTCTTCACCACAAATTGCTAGGTCCCCATATTTTCAGTGATCTCATAAGTGCAAATGCCGGGTGGGACTATGTCAAAAGAACTCATTTTTCTTATGTTAAGGCTATAATTAGTTGTTCTGCTATCCTTCTTGAAGATATTGTCTCTAGGTAGGCTTCAATAATGAATGGTCTTTAGCTTATAAGGCAATCTTTTTTTAGCATAAGTTTTAGATTAAACAGAATGGAAACTTTGGCAGAAACCAGAATCTAGTTGTGTATCTATCTTATTACCATGCCATTCAGTAATTTCAAAGTTGTTGTGTCTCTCTGTGTATAAAGTCAAGGAGTCCTGAGAGCACAGTGGTCAAAGGATGACAGTTTGACAGATCAGAAATCTCAAAAAGAGTAGTGTACCAGTTTCACAAAAAACACTCTAACTCACCAGGGTGTGGTCATTGTGCCCCACTTTATGAACATTCATCCATTTCATACTGAAGAAGAACAACAGCATGTGTACCTAGTGACAAGATTTCCCTTACTCTTCTTATGCACCACCTGAATGTCAACTTTTCCCATGTGACACAGTGTCCAGCACTGACAGCTGAATCAAGATGTATGGATGCTGCAGAAAAGATTGGCCTGTATGCAAAAAACCCACAAAACAAAACAAAAACAAAGCAAAGAAAAACAAACATAAACACATGAGTAACACCCAGACCCAAAAGTATTTTTTAAAAAATAAAAGTACCTGGAACTCCCATAGAAATAATTCAAAAGAATTGCTATTAGGTATTTCAATAGATGGGAAAAGACTTCCAGAAAACCGTGGAAAGAGCAGAAAAACTAAAAACTCTACGGCAGAAACACCAAACAGAAACAAAAAAGGTAAATACTACAATAACAGAATTACACAACACTTTAGGAGGAGAATTAACAAAATGGAAGCAATAAATAGCTAATTTAGTGAGCTTGAAGACTTATCTCTCAATGCCAATTGTAAGGGCAATGAAAAAAACAGAGAGAAGTCTGAAGAAACCCAAATAACTATATGGGACACTATCAAGAGGAACAACCTATGTCTCATTGAGTTTCCAGAACAGGAAAACAAAACAAAAATCCACAGAGAAAATAATACAAAATGTCAAGGAAGAAAATTTTCTTTTTTTTTAATTTAAAAAAATTAATTTAATCATTTTATTGGGCATTCATACATCAATTTTCATCATGCATATTTCAATACATAGTTACATATGCTGTGCCAAGCACCCCACTTGCCTGTCCTCGTCAACATTCTCCCAACATCTGCCTTTCCACTTGGGCCCTCCCCCTCCAACATTTGCCCCCCTCTCCAGTCCTCATTACTCTGCAGTCATTATTGTTTTGTCATATCTTACACTGCCTGACATCTCCCCCTGCCCACTCCAACCCACGTCCGTCCTCCAGAGAGGAGACAGCCTGCAGATCCCCTTAGCTGGCTTCTTCTCTCCACCCCACCCTCCCTCCACCCATCTGGCAACCCCACTCCCACCAATTACCCCAAGGGGGTTATCCACCCCAAGTTCCCTGAGTTCCCAGCTCACATCTCCACCAGTGTACCTCCTCCAGTCCAGCTGGAACTGCAGGACAGAGTTGGGACCATGGTGCTTGGGGGAGGAAATCTTCAGGAAATAGAGGAAAGTTTTATGCTTCATTGCTACCTCACTGGCCCTTGATTGACCCATCTCTTCCCCATGACTCCCCTGTAAGGGGTTGTCCAACTGCCCACAAGTGGACTTTGGGTCCTCAAACTGCTCTTCCCCTCATTCTTACTGATTTAATCCTTGTTCTTTGATTTTTGATGTCTGCTCCCTTCAACCCCTCGTGATCACACAGGAGGGTGCACTTCTTCTATGTGGACTTTGCTGTTTGTGCTGGATGGCCACTTGTTCACCTTCAAGCCTTTAAGATCGCAGCTACTTTATCGTTTGGTGGCTGGGCGCCATCAATTTCCTCGGCTGTCTGCCTCTGCACCCTTTTGTCCTCAGCGATCATGACAGGAGGAGGGTATTTAATAATATGTTTTTTGTTCTTTGATGCCTGATAGCCTGGTTCTTTCCACTCCCCATGGTCGCACAGGCTGGTGTACTTCTTCTATGGTAGACCTTGTTGCACTGTTTCCTCATCCTCAGGCCTTTGAGGCCTCAGGCATTATGTCTTGATAGTTGGGTACCATTAGCCACCTTCACCACTCTTCCTCCTGTTCCCACTTGTCCTCAGTGATCATCTCAGAAAAGTGCATACACAGTAATATTGATTTTTTTTTCCTGTTTGATGCCTGAGACCTGATCCCTTTGACTCCTCTCGGCCACACTGGCTGGTGTGCTTCTTCCATGTGGACTTGGATACTTCTCAGCTAGTTGGCTGTTTATCTTCAGGCTTTGAGCCCCCAGACTGTCTATCTTTTGATATCTGGGTGCCATCCGTTTTCTTCACCACATTTGCTTTTGCACCTATTTGACTTCAGTGATCATATTGGGCTGGTGAGCATCATGGCCAGATTCATAGAACAAAGTGTTCTTGCATTGAGGGAGTGACTGGGTGGGGGCCCAAGGTCCAGCTGCTGCCTTAGTACTAAGCCTATAACTATATGTTTCTGAATTTATTCCCACCTTTTCATAGATAATTATTATTACATACATAAATACCTGTGTTTAGACCTCTACAAGTGCTCTTTGCCTTCCTCTACTTCCTTCTGCCTTCCCCCTGTCCCTTTTTTGTGGTCAGTCTTCTTTTGAGTTTCACAACTTCCTCTCTGTTACATTACGCTTACTTTGGCCCTATTAGGCCTCCCCCACTCTCCTCCCCACCGATTAAGGACCACTGGTTGTTCCCCCCATCCCTGAGTCTGTCCATGCCCGCTCTCCCCACAGCTGTTAGGAACCCTCGGTTCAGTTGTTCTCCCTTCTGGACTGTCCAGCCAGGAGTGCTCTCTTCTTGATTTGGTCCATTTTGGGGACTCAGACCACCTTGCTTCCCTGCTGTGTGTCTCCCGAAATGTCCTTTGTTGCTGACAGGCCTGTTGTTGTTTGCCCAGTCTCCTT
Organism: Nesogale talazaci; assembly: GCA_004026705.1. Taxonomy (NCBI): domain Eukaryota; kingdom Metazoa; phylum Chordata; class Mammalia; order Afrosoricida; family Tenrecidae; genus Nesogale; species Nesogale talazaci. The sequence continues at coordinate 18,410 of PVJH01016545.1, forward strand.
GTGGCTTAGGTCCCCGCAGGAGCGTGATCCTCTGAGCATTGTGGGCAGGAATCGGGACAGCAGGGGGACCGGACCGGCTCCCCTTCTCTTCCTCCATTTCCACCTCTCTCCATGTGGGCGTGGCATGCTGGTCACTTTCCGCCACCTTTGCTCTGCCACACAAACTTCCATTCAGGAAATCAGTCTGGCTCTGGTTGTGGCCGGCCCTGTAGCTCTCTCTTTTCATGTCTCCTTCCACCGCCGTCCTCAGTCCTCACGGTTGGGTGTTGCGTTGTAGGATCTGCACGCCCGCTTCAGCTTCTGTGGACAAAAGACCCATACTCTTCCCCTGGGTGAGTTAGTGCCCTGCTCCCTCCGTTAACCCTTTACTTTCAAACCTCTTTTTTCCTTTCTCCCCATTTCATCTTCCCTTGCTGTGCTGTATCCAACATATACATCCCTGGGTTTGGTTCCACTCCCTCCCCTTCTCTTGGATCTCTGATCAACTGTTGTGTTATAGGGGGTTCCCTTCTATACCTACCATGTTGGTCACATTTACCTCAGTGGGCTCATGCTGTACTTCTCCTTTTGTGTTTGACTCATTTCACTTAGCATAATTACCTCCAGCTCTTCCCATGAGAAGACATGTTTCATGTGCTCATCAGTACTTTTTAGTGAAGGATACTACTCCATTGTGTGTATGTGCCAGAGTTTGCTGATCCACTCGTCTACCGATGGAAATTTAAAGTGTTTCCAACTTTTTGCGATAGTGAACTGTGCTGCAATAAACATTGGTGTGCACAATACTGGCCATGGTTTATTTCTTACCTTTTCTGCGTATACACTCAGTAGAGGGATAGCTGGGTCATAAGGTAGTTCAATTTCCGTAGTACAAAATGTCAAGGAAGAAAATTTTTTAACAGCATAAAATAGGAGAAAATATAGGAAGCTGAAAAAAACCGGAAGCAGAATAGACCTCCAAATGAAAAACTTTAAATTTATATGCTTATTATATGGGATCATTTTGAAATAAAATTATGAATATATTATTTCTGAATATTTGCTTTGAGCATCTAAATATATTTTTTCTAAATATTTCCCCTAAAGGGCAGAGTTGATTGGTGGGCCAGTGGAATTGTTGATGATACTAGAGAAACATTCAAAGAACAACATTGGCCCAAATGACAAGCAAAAGAACTATCATAAATTAAATGCACCATCTGCCATTTAAAGGAAATAATGGTCTAACAGCCCCACATAACATTTATAAATTTCAGAAAACATTATATTTTTGTACTACAATGCAAGAGCTACAAAATTTGATTATGGGAAAGAAAAGGGGGGAAAAAGGGAAAGCAGAAACCACAAAGTCCTTGAATTCCCTCTGTGATTGAGTTAGAATCCAGATCTTCCTGGATGCAATTCCTTTCAACATTTTACATTAGATCTTTAGTTGATCTGGTTTCCCAAAAGATATAAGTTTCGCTTTCATAATTCATTTCCAGTTTGGCCTGGAATAAGATAGCTTACCTCTACATTCCTGGCAAGAAATATTTCTTTGCTGGAAGAAAAGTTCACCTCTTAACTGAATGTTTGGCTAGAGATCAGGAAAAAAATAAGATCTGATTTCTTTTACACTTGCCTTCCTTTTTCATGTGACCCCTATACAGAATTGTCTTTATTCTTCAGCTCTGTCAGCTGGAATATAATAAATTATGCCAGTTCCTGTTTATTTATCACCCTTAGGAACCCTTAAATATCTTCCACAAATAATGTATCTTTCAGTTCATTGAAATCTAGTAGTCTGAGAATTAATTCATTTTCAACAAGGGATGTGAAATGTGCCCACTCCACTTCCTAAGAGGCTGAATGTGTAAACCGCTTCTACACTGGTGTTTGATTTTCATTTCCCAGGCTTCTAAGTAGTATAAATATTCTTCCTTTATAATGTTGCTGACTCCTCAGTTTCAGCCTTTTGGACCTGCAAATTTTCCTCTTGCATTTTTCCAGTCACTTTTGCTTTTTTTAATTCATGGGAACAAGTCAACTCCCCTGCCCTTTGACCCCTTGCTGTGCGGAGTTCCCCAGCTCAGTCAAGACAAGCAGGTGATTCTGAAATATATTTGAGTAAGAGAATTGTTATACTTGAACAAGTTTCATATTATTGTTGCTACAACCAGGTAAGAATGAGAAAACTGATTTAATTGTGTGTGTGGGGGGGGGCACGCATTACAAATTAAAAATACAAAAATACATAAATATATAATTTGACCTATGTAATGAAATATGACAAATACACAAAGATAAATGGTTACCTACAACATTTACTGATGTTAAGTTGATATAAGTGAACTTTTGACTGAAAAAGTTTAGAGGACTCAACTTATATGGAAGAAGTCTCCTGTCATTGCTCCACTAATCTACACACAATTACTGCACCCCATCTCTAAAAAGTTGGAGATCAAGGGACCCATGTTAATATTGTGAATGCATCTCTTTATGTATGTATCAGTAAAGGGGGAAGACAAAAATGCAACTGCAAAGCATAACCAAGTGTTCCTTGAACCAACTGCAGGTGCCAACAGGTAAAAAAAACACTGCTAATGGGAAGAGAAAGAACAAGTACCTAGGAAAAAACATGGTCCTTCTTCCTCTTCCTGTTATCCCATCCTTCACCGTTGGCATAATCTATCAGGAGCCGGCGGGCAGAGCAGAGTTGTCATTGTGTTAGGTCCAACATCACACAATGTAGCATCAATGTCATTCTCTTTATCAATAGCTTTAATGGCTTTTCTTTGGCTCTAGACTACAATTCAACTCTCTGGCCTTTTGTTCATATTCCTTCAAAGTCTGACTCATTTCCTTTCCACATTATCTTTTCTTTATCACAAAAGAGAAAATAGGCTAGATCTTTTAACTCTAAAAAGATCTTTCTCACCAAATGTAAAGGGGGGAAATGGACATAAAAAAGAAAAACCTTTTTTTAAAAGAAAAACAACAGTTTAGGGATCCCCCCCCCCTTTGGACAAGAAATAAGAAAAAAACCCGGCTATGTCCAGCTCCTATGGCTACGTACAGTTCCCTGAATATGACTTGTGCACACATTTGTGGCTGCTGTTCTTTCTAGCACATTCTTACTATTCAGAAAAGAATACAGTCGGATGAAGCCAGCAGTTGGTTCTCATCTCTAATGAATGATTTGCAACCTGCTTTTCCCTGTCTGAACTTACATGATACCTTTCTTTTCCACCATCATTCTTCCTAAATCCTGCTTCTATCTGTCTACTTTTGAACATGCCTAATGCTCCTTACTCAGGAGGAGACTCTGGCTTTCCCCTGCTGCGAAGACCATTTCCTCAGATTCCCATATCCATTAGGTCTGTACGACAATTTCCAGTGAAGTTTTGTTAACCACCCTATTCAAAAGTATGAGTCACCAAATCAATTTGCAGCTTCCTTTCTATTACTCTTCCTGAATCATTTTTAACCATGTCTTATGATTTTCTAATGCACCAGGAGGCATCAAAACTTTCATGGAAAAAAGTGAAATTAAAACATATGAAAATTGCCAACACACCAGTTACAGTGTAACCAACCCAAAATGAAACTCACTCTCATTGAATAGATTCTGACTCCTAGCTACCCTGTGATGTCTGCTGCTGGGGGTTTCAGGGCAGCAGGTCTCTATGACAGTAGACTGCCACGTCTTTCTCCTGTGGAGGGGCCGGTTGTTTCAAACTGCTGACCTAGCATATAGCAGCCCAACAGGGAACCACTCTACCACCGGGCCTCCTCCATTGTATGATATAGCTTATTGATTTCTTAACACAGTGTCCACATGCGCAGGATTTGGCCTGTTTTGATTAGCACCTGTTGTCTGCCTCAGAAAATATAGGTGAATAAAGGAATTAGGACCTCAGGAGACATTGCAAGGCACCGAGGTGTTCAGACATGTTCATAGCTACAGAAAGGTGGTGGCTGTTGTTACATGGCATCCAGTCAAGACCCACCTGTAGTGACACCAGGCACAAGAGAATGTAATGTGGAGGGGTCCTGTGCCAACCTCAGCCTTGTTCCTATGCTGGAGCTGATTGTTGCACCCATTGTGTCAACCTAGCTCATTGAGCACCTTCTTGCTTCCGCTGTGCCTCTACTTTACTGAGTATGCTGTCTTTCCCAGGGATTGAACTCTCCTGGCAACCTGTCCACAGTCCTGAGATGAAGTTGCCTTACAGCTGTCCATTATTCTTTCAATGTTCTTCTCCAGCATCACAATTCACTCCCAGGTCTTCTATATTCAATGTCTTATTCCCAGGGATGTGAGGCAATTTGAAAATACCGTGTCTTATCATTTGGGGCCCAGACTTGGGTCAGGAGCACTTTAGTCTTCAAAGTAACGTCCTTCCTTTTTAATACTCTAAAGACATCTAAGTGTGCAGCTGATTTACCAGTGAAACACCTATTTTGATCTCTTGACTGTTGTCCCAGTGACAATTGATTATGGGTCTAAGTCAGATGAAATAGATGACAATTTCAACCTTTTGTGGACCAATAGGTGACATCATGGTAGACTGAAAAAAGGTTGAAATTGGCAATGATTTTGCATGACTGGATTCAGTTATAGGAACAATTGCGAAGATGGTAAATGACTGTACAATGTTTTGGTCTGTTGTGCATGGGGTTGCTGGGGATTACAGGTGACTCGATGGCACCTGACATTTGCACTGTCTCATTCGATCATTTGATGGGAGCTACAGAAGTTTGGGTAGCAGAACTATGAAATGTCATTCTATCACAGTGGTTTTGTTAGGGTAAACATAGATAAAGTTGCCCACCCTGTCCATTACAAGGCTTAGAAAAAAAAATGGCAGTCTGGTTTGCAGGCATTACTGGTGGTGGCAGTTGCCTACTAGTGTGCTCTGACCCATGATAGTCTTAAGCCTAACACAACAAAATATTGGTCATCTTCATGAGTATTGGTATTGATATGCTGAAGTCAAATTTTACAACTGTATGTCTCTTGCTCTCATTGAAAATACCCCTCATATTTTGTCTGATGGAGGCTTGTTAGAGCACAGTCTTTCCTGGTGGTAATCAAAGTTGTGATTCTCACTTCTAAGGAGCATTGCTTTATTTCTTCAAACCTAGATTGCTTCTTCTTTTTTTCAAAAACCACAGTATATTCAATGTTTTCCTCCAGTGTTGCAGTTTAAATCCACCCATTCTTCTGTCTTTCTTTTTCTTTACCCAATTTTCACATTTTTGAGATTGCTAAGAAGACCATCACTTGAGTCAAGTGCATTTTAGTTACCAATGATATATTCTATTTTTTTCAGAATTTTCTTTTTTATATCTTGATTGTAAAATGCTGTTCTCTAAGAGCATCTGGATGGTGCACACAGGGAGGTGCTTAAATAGTAGTTGAAGGGTTGGAAGTTTAAACCCACCCAACAATACTTCAGATGATAGGCCAGTGGATCTTCCTTAGAAAGTTGTAGCTTCAAAAATCTAAAGGAGCAGTTACACTCTGCACACATGGGATTTCCATGAGTTGAAATTGACTAATGTAAACTAATAATAGCAATAGCATCACGAATTAGGGATCCTTCGTGAAATGACTTATTCCAGATCTGGGAAAGAAAGCAAGAAAGTGCTCAAAATGGATGGAAATACTTCAGAAAGACTAAAAAAGCAAGTTATTTGGAAATTCCCCACAGCTAATATGGAACAATTAAGCAAATAAATAATTTGAGTAATGTATTACAGTTGATATGAGAAACAGAATATACAAATAACTGGGGAGAATGAAGAGTCCAATTATAAATATATAAATAATGCTAGAAATAGAAAACCATTAGGTGCTAGAGTTCATGATAATACTTGTTCCAGATTTTTTCAAAAACCAATGAATGCTAAAATTTGTTAGCAAATAGCTTGATGAGAATTAGGATATTTTCATATTTTCAAAATATTACTTCAATAGAGAGTAATTACATAGGAAAACAAAAATTTCACAGTGACAAAAGCCTAGAATAGTTCAATTTTACCACGTGACCAAGTATAAATCAATGTTAATATGGCATAGTGATAATAAGGCATATCAGATTGGATGCCCCAAGAACCTGATGATAGTTCTGTGGCGTTCTTGCAAAATTTGCATAACCTGAACACATAAGCTGAAGGACCAAAGGTAGATTGTAGAACTGTGTCAAAATGAAAGACAAAAATGCTCATGGCAGGTAAACAAATTACATGATCCTGAATTCTAACTAGTAAAAGGATATTAGGGGAAAGTTGGAAAAATTAAATAAAGTTTCTATCACTTAATATTATTAAATTGCCGTTAATTAACTTATTCGATATTGTTATTATTTGATGGTTATGTATGATATCAACATTTAAGAAGTTATTTTCGAAATTGTTGCAATTCTCTATTTCAAAATGAAAAGTAAAAACTCTACATAAGAGTATGATAAATTTGAATGTACATCAAAATATTATAATCTATCCACTTGTGTGCATTCATTTAAATCAATAGGGAAGATATATAAATAAGTATATAGAAATATAGCAAAGTGTTGGTGAAATACTGTTTAGTTAAGAAAAGAAGCTTCCAAGTAATGGGCATGTGCTAAGATAATTACATGTGGGGCTACAGAAAATTTTCTGAAAATTTAAAAAGTATTCATTAGTTTCTTGAGTAAAATGTATACAACATGTACAAAATGAAAAGGATATCTTATTTTCAATAAGCATATCCTGTTATTTAATTTAATAACATGATAGATTTATTTCTGTTTTCTTTGTAAAACAAAGGACAGTGAAGAAAAATAGATGGCTCCAACTGCTCACCATTTTTAAATATTTTAGCATTAGAACTAAAGTACATTATTAGATATGTCATGTGCCATATATACCCTATGCTCAATTTTTAAAAAATTATCTTATTTCCCACCAATAGGATTTTTATTGTAATCATTAATCATGATGAGAAATCCATTCATGTTTTTAAATAATTTTCTTTAGCCCTGTTTCCTATCGTAATTTAAAATTAGGAATTAAAAAAATTACCAAAGGATTTTTAGTTCCTTTAAAACAGATTGCAGTTTTTGAGGCAATCAATATCATTAAATGTGTCGCATTCCCAAAATCTGATTGTTAATGTATAGATTGTTCATATAGATCATTCAAAAAAGGCAGAAGGACAAAAGGCATTTTCTATAATTTAAGAAAATTATAGATGCAAACTATTTTGTTTGCAAAAGATTTATGCTACTATGGCATTCAGCATGATGTTTACAACATAATTTTATATACTAAGAAGCTATTTTACACATACAAATGCCATCTATTCTCTTTTTAAAGAGGTTAAGATAACTTTTAAAAATTATAAAACTCATCCAAAACCTTAGCAAAGGCCGAGAACTACCACTTTATCAAAACCAAACTCACTGCCCTCGAGAGAAGGCTGACTCCTAAGGACGCTACTGGACACAGTACACTGGCCCCTGTGTGTTCCCAAACTGCAATTCTCGGTGGGAGTAGAAAGTCCAGTCTTTTCCTATGGTGAGACTGGGAGTTCCAAATTGCGGGCTGCACTTAGCAACCAAATGCATGACCAGTATGCCGCTAGGTGTGACTAGGACTTTTTATCAAGAACTGAAAAATTAGAGAATGCGAAAACATATTATGTTATCAAGGACTTCAAGCACCAGCAAAAAAGACACAAGAAGAGTGTTTGGCCCAGCTCTGTCCATTGCACCTCAGAGTGAATTCGTTAACAACACTGAAAAATGGTATAGTTTGTATTGATGCTTTAATAACATTCCTATTCACTTCTATTAAACTAAACATTATTAAACAGTAAAAATATTGAGGGTACCTTAAGGACAGCAAGCTATATCCAAGAAGATGAGTATACATTTTAAATTATTATCTTTTTCCTTGAATTAAAATCAGTTATCTCTTGAAGAAGGGAGAAATTATTTATAACGTTTATTTGAGTAAGTCAAGGGAAGTTAGGCAAACTTATTTTTAAATGGAACTCTTAAAATTTCAAAAGTTATAGCAAAGATTAAGCCTCTCTTAATTGAAACTAATTAGATTATTTTTCTTTGGGAAGTATAAGGTGGGAGACAAGTGAAGGAAAAATAATGTGTCAGAAAATCTTAAAATACTCAAAAATATGAGAGAGAAAATTCTTGGTTGGAGTGGTAAAGAAGATTATTTAAAATGTCTCGGCTATCAAAAGATCATACAAGAGATTCTTATATTCCCCAAAGTGGGAGACACATAATACTGGAAAATATGTAAGATGGTGCAGAGCTAGTTTAATAGTAAATATGACTTTGTATGTAAGGATAATATACTCAGCTTATCTCTAAAGTTCTGTGAATTTTTTAATGGCTCTTCTAGTCGTACCTAGTCTGTGTTCCTCCCACTAAATGAGCTCTCCCTCAAGGGCCAGGGAAGATCCTGATTTAATTATCATGATTGACCTGTTAGTGACAGTTAACAGGGGTCATTGTGATTGTCATCTTGCTGGGTATGATTTCAACCCTATCAGAAGTTGGGGGTGGGCTCAAGATATGGGATAGATTGGATATCACTACCAGTGAAAAAGAAGAGGAAGGAATGGACTATGCTATCTTAACTCTAAGCCCTGCACATTGAACCGCCATGATCCAGGAGACAGCTGTGGCATCAGAGGAGGGGCACAGGCACAACAAGATCAAGAGACGCTAGAGCCCAGAACATGAGAATGTGTGACAGACTTCCCAGCCCACAAAACAATGACAACCAGGGACTTTCGAGCAAGGGACTGGTTTGTAGAGTAGGGTGCCTTTGGGCGCTGTATTGGGGGAGCTGGGTTTGATGATCCACAGAGTGAGAGCTAAGTATCTTCAGGTGGAGGCTTATAGTCTAATGGCATGCCCATTGGGCATGTATTGGTAACCCTACAGACTTTTGTATAACCAGACCAGACTGAGAGACTGAGGGCTAAAGATAGGCATGTTTAAAAGAGTAGCAGAGAAAAGACTAGAAACTGTATCCTGAACATTTCTCCTGGGACTTCTTATCAACGATAAACTCCATCATCTTGAACATTGTCTGCAAGTTCTGTGTGGCCACTCTCAAGATTTACAGAACTCAGCTAAAAAGTAGAGAGTGTTGTGGGAGGGATAGCTAGTATCACAGGAGAGAAGGGATAGGGTGTGGAGGCATAGCTGAGCTTGACCTATGGCGAGCAGCCTCGGGAGCTAGAGGAGGTCATATGTGGACTCCATGTTGTTTAGGCATCTTCTAATTCAGATATGAAGACTCACATCTTAATAATGATTTGTCTTTACTCTCCTCCCCCCCCAACCCCCATGAAGTATGGCTACTATAGGAACTTTGACAGTTGAGATTATGTGTTGGTTGTTGTGGCAATCATGTGCTTATGTTAATTTTATGATTGAAATGTAGGGGTGGAGTCTAGCCTGTTAATCTGGAGGTAGCCATTGAGTAGCCAATGAGGCCTCTGTGTGGGCAAGGCTTTCTCCTGATACGTCTGTGAAATCTCGTGATATTTCGCTCGTGAGGATGAAAAGCTATCTTCCCCAGTTGTTGGGAGTTAGTTCTCAGAGATGAAGAATCATGGACAAGACAAGATGGCAGTGTCTGAGAAATCAGAGAAGTTGCACGGCTTTGCCCTGATGAAGCCGAACCTCTGAAGCTGGAGAGGCCACAAGGAGACCCCTGCCAGCGATGAGTTGCTTCTGCCATCACTGAATGCTGTTGATGAACCCTGAGCCCTGAATGTGAGGAGCCATGGGGAGACCCCTATCAGTGCCGGGATTCTGCACCCACTGACCTGTGACTTCATGAGTCAGGATACTTCATAGACTGATATTGGGCATATGGGTTAATATAAGACTTGTGACTTTGTGCTGGGCTGGATTGGGATGCCTTCTTTTTTTTTTTCTATTTGTTCTATTTCTCTTGTATATGGGCCTTTTCCTTGTATCCATATGTGTGTCTATAAAATTTTTCCCTCTAGTCTACCCAGACTAACATATTTGTCAATAATGAGCTCAATAGTTTGAATCCACTACCAGATCCTCAAGAGAAAAATGGTATTTTCCACCCATATGAGGAGTCACAGGCTTGGGGTGTCCACAGGGGCAATTCTGTCCTGTCCTGCAGAGCTGCTATCCTGCAGAATGACTGGATGGCAGTGAGCTTGGTTTGGAATTTAGAGCCCTGAATCATCTTCACTCTCTATTGTGTGTATTTTATGCTTACCTTCTATTTATGAAAAAATTGATATTCATCTTCTTTTTAAGGAAGATATATAGACTTTTAAGGAGCCCAGTTTGTGCAGTGGTTAAAAATTCAAATGCTAAAAGGAAACTTGATGATTCAAATACACCAGACTCTTAGGGAGAAAGATGTGGCAACTTGCTTGGGTAAAGATTACAGCCTTGGAAACCTTGGGGTAGTAATACTTGGCTGGAATGGAATAGAATATAGGGTTATAAGGACTTGGAATCAACCCAATGGCAATGAATTTGGTATCTATAATTTTAATTATATAATTTCACACATAATTTTAATCTTAAATCATAATATTTAACCGTATGAGGTCATTTAACAAATACTAGCTATACAATGCCAATGTGTCATGAATTATTCAGTATGTGAATGAGTTATTTCTGAGAAAGCATAATAAATCTTTCTGCCCCCAAACATCTCTTCCCTCCAAATCCTACTCTCTAATGAAATCAGACAGATCTTATGAAGAATAAATTGCACCATCTTTCCTTCTTTAAAATGGTTTGACTTCCTATTTATTTAAAACACCATTTCTGGCCTTATTTTCCTTTTCTCCTTCCCTCCTCTATCCACACCATCCTTTGTCTTCTTCCTTTCTCCCATCCTTCTTTCATGCGTATATGAAATACATGAAAGGCCCTAGACAGTCCCTGAAAACTTGCCTCAGATATACCAAGAGAGGAGTGGATCCCTAACCCACCAGTGATGTGCACCTGGCATCCTCATAGTCCTTTGAGAAAGCGCTGTTTTAGAGCAAAATGCAATCTCATTAGTATTCCATTATCTTCAAGGACAGATTGTTCTTAAATTGATTCCTGATTATGCTTCAACTTTGTTCACCTTTTTCTAAGAGATGTGGCGTTCTACTTCTATTAAGATCGTGGCCTTGACATCCAATAGGCAATCCTCCTGGGTCCAATAGAGTTGCTGGGCTTCGGATTGACTCACCAGCAAATGGTTTGGTTTTACTGGAGGTCCTTTTGGTTTTTGTCTTTTGCTCTCCTAGGTGATTACATCACAGGTTAAAGAATCTCGCAAGAAAGTGAGATAGGAAAGGGAAATGAAGAGATATGGCTCCTGGGAAGATGAGAGTCAAATTTGAGTCAAGAATTAATTAATTAAAGAGAGAAATTTGAAATTACAGGGCAAAAAGAGTAACACTCATAGGTCTCAATTAAAACAACATGATTTAGACATAGCTTTCTTTCATGGGAGAATCCCTGGTAGAAAGGCTTAACACACTCAGCTGCTAAATGAAAAGTTGAAGGCTGGGTGTACCCAGAGGCTCCTCAAAAGAAAGGTAAGTTGACCTGCCCTTGAAAATCCAGGTATTAAAAATTCCAGGTGACACAATTCTACTCTGACAGAAATGAGGCCATTATAAACTTTAATCAACACCAATGCAACTGGTTAACTGACTTTTTCTAAGGCTGACAAATACTATCTCATTATTGTTCAACAAAGTTTGTTATTTGAGTGGAGAGAGAAACAAAGAACTGTTAAGAAATTTGTTGAAATTTTCATAGCCAGTCTATAAGAGAGATCATGACCCACCAGCCTCATGGATAATTTGAATAATGATATGCCTTTGCTCTTATTTATTGTTAACCCTTCATACAATATGTCAGCCTTCCAATCTAATATTTTATCTCTGCATAAAAATGCTCATAGCAAAAGGCTTCATTCATCATAAGGTGTGCATCTTAGATCTAGTACTACTTTTTCAGAAGTGTAACTGGTTTTGCAGGGAAGTTTAAAGAAAATTGACTCTGTCAATTTCTGACTCTGTCAGAAAATGTTCTTAAGAAGGCCGTTGTTACTGCTGCTGTGGCTGTTTGGTGCCATGAGTGAGTTCCAACCCATAGCGACAACAGAAGGAAACACTGCCTGGCCTTGCACCATCCACATAGTGGTTTTTATGTATGATCCCATTGTTGCAGCCATTGAGGGCTTTCCACTTTTTCACTGCCCATCTTCTCTACCCAGGATGGCATCTTTTTCCAAGAACTGGTCTCTCCAGACAGCATGTCCAAAGTCCAGGAGATGCAGTCTCTCCATTCTTGCCTCTAAGAAGCATTCTGGCTATAATTCTTCTAAGACAGACTTGTTGGTTCTTTTAATAGTTCGTGGTACATACAATGTTCTTCCCCAGCACAAGGAAGCCTAAGCACGGTGGGAATGGTTTTTGTGGACCTGTGTTCTACAAAGATACTTTGTCTAAGTAGGAAGGAGGTGCCATGTTAACAACCATTTCATCTTGATTGTTTTGGACATGATCTAAATGTACATTTACATTCAGGGAAGTAAGGAGAAGCATTTTTATTTCAAAATCATGATTTCAAGTGAGATAGATATGGATAATAGGTAAAACTATATTCTAATGCTAAAGTAACTGATGAAACCATACCTCTTACTCAGTAGGATTGCTGTTATAGACCACAATGATGAAATTGTGTAGGTATATGCTGTAATAAATAATATATAACCTAGTTGCTTCTAAATCACATTTAAATAAAGCTTTAGATTGCTAGGGTAAATTTTAAAGCATACACTAGAAGAATCAAATTATTTTTGAACTCATATAAGATCCTTAAATAAATTAACCTTTGCTAATGGACCTGATTTTGTCCAAAATTTACAAAATTTTACTATTGACAGAAAATTATTCCAATATAAATTCTCAATCCATAATCAGCATTCTAGTAAGAATACTCAACACAAAATTTTCTCTTATCACAATGAAAAATGAAATCATTGTCAGAAATATAATCTTTGTAGCAATCAATTATTGAGTGAGGCATTGTTCTGAAAGAAAAGGGGCATTTTGTTAATACACATAGATCTGTGTTGGTAACTAAGTGAGGAGTCCTGATGGTACAGTGGTTATGTATTGGACTGTGATCTGCAAGGTCTGCAGTTCAAATCCACTGGCCACTCCAAGGGAGAAAGACAGGGCTAGGGAATTCACAGGGGCAGCTCGACCCTGCCCTTCAGGGTTGCTGTGAGTTGGTACTAACTTCATGGCAGTAATTTTTTTGGCATCACTGTCCTCTGGTGGTCATGAGAGCTACCCAGCCTTGCTCCTGGAGAGCCACCGCTGGATTTGTACCGCCAAGCCAGTGGGCCGCAGTCCTGCACTCAACCACTTATGCCACAGGGGCTCAGCTCATGGCAGTAAATTTTTATTAAATTTTTGGTCCCTGAGTAATGACGTGCTCTTCGACCAGTCATTTAGCTTTTCCAGGTTTCAGTTTCTGAAATGGACAATGGACAATGGAAACCTGGACAATGGAAATGCTGTCGATATCAAACCTAGAATCTTTGCTTCCAATGTGAAGTACTGCGATAAAAGCGTCTTACCATGTGCTAACCACTTAGCAAGTCATTTGGTTTTTCTTACTACAATTTGTTAGGGAAGTTTAATCACCTATTGTTGAAAGACGGGAAACCCGAACCAACCTAGTGAACCCACAGGTGATCTGGTTTTATAAATCTCACAGTTAAAGAAACTGGATGGAACAGCGCATTTGTATCACAAATGCACCCAGCTGAACAACAACAGCTCAGAAGCCCAGGATTAAGAGTGCTGTTGCTGTTCGGTGCTGTCCCATGGTTCCCACTCAGCAGAATGAAACCCCGCCTGGCTGTGCCGCACCTGACAGTCGTTGCTGTATTTGAACCCACTGCTGCAACCACTGTGTCAGTTCTTCTTGTTAGCGGCCTTCCTCTGTATTGTTGATTGTCTACCTCACCACACGTGATGTCTTCTCCAGGAGCATAGTCAAACTATATATGAGATGAAGTTCTTGCTTCTAAACAGCATTCTGAATGCACATCTTCCATGACATATTTGTTTGGGTTTTTTTAGCAGTCCATGGTGTATAAGGGGACTTTCAGAAATTTGTAGGAATTTTCCACAAATTTTGTGAAGTCTACTCTGGTTTAATAGGAACTCTGGCGGTGAAGTATGCTAAGAACTGGGCTGTGAACAACAAGGTCAGAAGTTCAAACACTCTAGCCACTTTATGGAGAAAAGAGACTCTCTGCTCCCATGGATTGGGTGAACCTCCTTGGGTCATTTAAGGTCAAAGTGAACCTGACAGAACCCATGGCATTTTCAATCACCTCATACGCACGTGAATGTTGGACATTGAATGAGGAAGACCAAAGAAGGATCACTGGATTTGAATTATGATGCTTGCAAAGAATATTAAAAGTGTCATGGACTGCCAAAGAAGCAAATCTGTCTTGGGAGAAGCACAGCCAGATGCTCTTTCGAGGGAAGAATGGAGACTGCATTTCCTGTATTTTGGACATGTTAGAAGACACCATCCCTGGGGGAAGGACATCATACTTGCTGGAGTAAAAGGGAAGAGAAAAAGAGGAAGATATTTTGACAAGCTGAATTACCCTGGTGGCTCCATCGATAGGCTCAAACGTCAAACGATTGTGAGCATGGCAGAGGACAAGGTAATGTGTTCTATGGTATACCAGCTCACTGCGAGTCACGGATGGCTCTACTGCGTCTAACAGCATCTGCTTCCATAGTGACTTCCAGACTCTGAAACGCTAGCTGATGTCACTGGGAGTCAGAAAACATCCAATGGCAGTGGGGTATTCCATTATATTTTTATGAGACTATGGAAAACACCTTGGCTTGTGTCGGGCACACCTTTATTTTTTAAGTGACATCTTTGCTTTTTTTTTGTTGTTGTTAAAAAACCACTTTAAAAATACAGTTGGCAGCAAATTTCAGGAAAGTTAACTCATGTACACACCATCAGCTGGTTAGTGGTAAAGCCAGGATCAAATCAGCTTTCAAAACTAGAAAACTCCGCATATTTCCTTTGTGTCACATACATTATCTTTGACAAATGTGTGGTTGAGGGTGGCACTGCGCCAAGTGAACCGCTCGGCGGTTCAAATCCAGCAGCAGCTCTCCAGGAGCAAGGCTGAGCAGCTCCCACGACCACCAGAGGGCAGTGATGCCAAAAAAAGTGCATCAACTCCACATAATCTTTCTGAAGAAACAACAAAAATCCTGTACTACATAATAGAAAGAATCACCTTGAAAGGTACTCCTGAGTCACACATGAAGGCGTAGCCCTCCTCAGTCTTAACAAAGACACACTGCTGCTGTAGCAGGTGGACAAGCTGCACTGAGAACATCTCTACTCCTGCAACCGGCACACCCTGCGATGTCTTTTTCTGGTACGTTATTTTCAGATATGGTACTACGTGTAGTTTCTCCTTGTAGTGACAGTGGAAGGAAAAGGGCATCAAATCTGCAATGACTGAACAGTCTGTGTGGGGATTGTGGAAATGAGAGCGAACGATCCCCCAAGGAGGGTGATAGTGCAGAAAGAGCTCTTTCACTGCCATTCTGATGAAGACTGTTGCCAACAATTAATGAACAGATGATCTCAGGAGTCTTTTAAATTTCGCACCTGTTTTTTTTTATTTCCTAGGAGCTTTGATATAAATTTCATATATCATACACCTCCATGGCTAAGTCGCTTTTAAAAAGAGTTGTATATGCATCAGCACCATCAGTTTGAGTGCTCCCTCCCCACCCCTGCCCTCATTTGCAGCCCGATTCCCCTCACTCTCTCCCCATCCCCAGTAGACCATTGTATCGTTATTGTTTCTAGGCACCCAGTCCCCTTGTGTTTCATAAACTGAGAAACTTTAAGAAAAACAATTAAAAACAAAACAGACAGAAAAAAAACTATTTGAAGATCAAATATAAAATGTGAGAAATTAAAAACTGCCAGCAATATTAAAACAAACCGGGGAAGAAATTTCTGTCATGGAACAAGTGAGAAATATTTAAACCTAAAGCAAATCTGAGTTGGGTAAAGGTGTACCATATTGTACTATAGCTCTGTCTGGCCTGCCTTAATCAAGTTTGCGATAGGTTGCCTGATAGCAAAGATTATCAAGTTTCTAACTCTGGCCAGAGGGAATCTGCCAGCGACTTAATCCATCCAGGAACCTTGCAGATGGACTATGGACTCCCACTGTCCTCCACAGCCTGCTGCAAACTGGGTGTTCACAAGGTAAGCTCTGACACTGCCACCTTCATCATATTTGGATTTTGTCATTGTCATCTTTGATAACAAAACTCCTGTGCTTCTTTGATGTGGGCTTAGCTGACACATCACTTAGGTGGCTGTTGGAAACTGTTAAGAACCCAGACTATTCTGATTTCTTCACCACACTACTGTAGCACCCTTATCGTCAGTGATTTCTTCAGGAGGGGCAGTATAGAAGAGGGCCATGTTATAAGAACTAACTGTTCTTGTATTGGAGCTAAAATTAATTGGAAACCCAGAATCCTTCTTCTTGTCCATGGATTCTACTGACTCTGGTTTACTTTAGTGGTCTTATTATAATTTTATGACAAAAACAAAACAAACAAACACCCTCCTCCCACAAAACTCAAACACATAAAATAAAAAAGAAAGGTATTTTCAATCATCTCCCTGGATATAAACACTTTCATTGATAACTTCTATAGCTTATCCAGTGGCATAGAATTTAAGGTACTTTTGAAAAGAGAAGTTTATGTGAACATAGTGCAACTGTAAACTACAATCCACAACTTGTTGCTTTGTACACATAGAATTCTTAAATAATCGAGCTGTATTTAAATTGAGCATGGAAGTTGATGCTAGGGGATCTTTTCCTGTTTAATATTTTAGCAGGACGGATCCTTGCCTATCACATTAATACCCACCATATTCATGTAAGGGAGCATTGATCTAGTAAATATATGATAATTCTGGGTCCCCTCTCACTGGATGCCCATTAAGACAGGCATTCTACCCAAGGTCCAATGGCCTTCATCTTCTTTCCTTCTTTTTTTAAAAAAAATCATTTTACTGGGGGCTCTTATAGCTCTTACCACAATCCATCCATCCATCCATTGTGTCAAGCACATTTTTGCATATGTTGCCATCATCATTTTCAAAACACTTTCTTTCTACTCAAGCCTTTGAAATTGGCTCACTTTCCCCACCCTCACTCCTTCATGAACCCATGATAATTTATAAATTATTGTTTTTTTCATGTCTTGAGAAGGCTGTCATTCGCCTCCTAGCCCAAAGGTCAAAGGCTACAGGTAGGGGCCTGATTTATTCATCTGGACTTCGACATCCTTATCATGTGGCCTTTGGGGGGATGCCAAACCTGTTTTAAAACTTGCACTGAAACCATATCATTTATTCCATTCACTGCCATCAAGTTAATTCTGACTTGTAGCGACCCTTTAGAAGTGGGTTGGACTCAAAGGAGAGTCTTTGAGTTTCAGAAGCACTAGGTCAGTCAGCACGGGAGCAGAAAAGCTCACTTGTCTGCTGAGAAGTTACCGATGGGTTCGAACCACTGACTTTGCAGTTATCAGTCTTATTCTTACACCACTACTCCACCCAGACTCCTACGTGCAGGGTAAAAGTTAGTTGAGAAAAACAAGTACATTTGTGAAGATACTCTTGGTCTACTTGCTGTTCTGGGATCATTCAGTTCTTAAGAGACTACTGAGCCTTTTCTTAGAGGTCACCTGTCACCAATCAGCCCTGGTCACAACTTGCAGGTTTGAAAACTCACCCACCACCACGTAGCACAAGATCCGAGTTCCGGAAAACTACAAAGAAAGCAAATAATTCAGCACAGAAGTAATATAAGAATTAATATCACTAGTTCTTCATGATTTGAATATTGGCTATGGGATGGCAGGAAACAGGAGGAGCCATATAGAAAGATCCCCCTTCTTTCTTATCTCCCATGAACTGCTCTGAAGTAGCATCGCTGTACAGTTAAACCAGAGCCATTGGCCGGGTTCAGCACACAACCCGGGATTCTCCATCATTTGTAGTGAAACGCTGGTCAGATTGCCTCTCGCCCCATCTGCTCACTCGTGTGCAGAAGTTGTCCTCCAATAGAGCGTCAGCCCTTGGCTTCTGGCCCCAGATTCTGTTCACTCACCAGAACGGCAGTCTAGGAAGATAGATATGCTAATTGGTAGTGACGATGGAAGACTTTAGGAGAAATGAGTTGTAGGAACTGAATGGAAAAACAAAGAGCCATTCTAATTCTTTCTGTTGGAAGTATAAAGTTGAAAGAGACGGGGGACTCATTATACACTACCATTACTTCAGTTAAAAAACACTGGTTTTATTTGTTAAATGTAGAGAGTAAAACTTAGATCCCGTGACTTTTTGAATGCTAACTTTTATAAAGAGTGCTGGGATTGAGTACTAGTTATTTTGTTTTTGTTTGTTTGATTGAGTTAATTCTACTCCAAACTATACAGTGACTCCCATTAATAGATGGAGGAGCTACTGTAAAGAGACACTCTAATTAAAATTTCAGTATGAAAAAAAATCCCCCCATAATTGACTGCATTAGAAGTTCTTCTTGAGTAAGAACATGAGCAAAACAATAAAATTAAATTAAGGATTATAAGAATGCTATCACTAAATAATATCAAATGCAATGATTTTGTTTAAGAAACATTTTGAAAACAGTACAAACTCTAAAAAATACAAAAACACACACATTTAATGATTGAAAAAAAACCTTCAATAAAAGAGAAAGAAAAATCCAAAGGCCCATTGTACTATCTGTGTATTGTTGGCAGGTATTTTTAAATCCAAACTCTAGAACTGAATGTTCCCACTACTTTGGGGAAATGCCCAAGGGCATTTGGTCTGGGCCTGGACCACCACCTGGGCCTCTCTCTACACTGGCACTGGGTACTTAGTGGTAAAATTGTCAGCACAGTTGAAGGCATTTAAGAGAAAGCCAAGATTGAAGTCAAAGGAAACTGAGATGGAGGAAATGAAACGACTGTATTATTCAAATGTGCGGCAGACAAATCTTGAGCTCTGGAAAAATGCGTTCTGAATTCAGGTAAATGTATTAGGCTAATCAATTCCAGGTGTTCTCAAGGACAATTCATTCACTCAGAAAACATAGTTTTAAGAAAAGGATATGTTGCTTTAAGGTAGGATGTGTGGAGTCTTACTCAATTGAGGAATTTGGGAATTCTTTAATGACAAATGAACAGCCTTAATGGTTTACTTATCAACATTCATAAAAAGTAGCATTCTCTTGAGCACAATGACTGGTTACTAAACTGAGAGGTTAATATGCAGTCCTCCTATTTAAAATCAATGGGTAGAGGCTGTCTTTCTTCCTGGTCTCAAAAATTGAAATAAAGGTACTCAGGAGCTATTTGTGGCAAGTTCTATAAGTTTCATGTGCTTCAGGCCTTCTTGTTTTCTTCTGATGTTTTTATCTAAGCTTCTCCCAAACACTTGTAAGGCAAAGCATGTTGCAATAAATAAGGAGATATTTCACTTTGACATATTATTTCCTGAAGAAGACTATGTAACAGAAAAAAAATAAAGTCATAGAATATTAAAGATTTTCCTATATTCCTTGTTCTATAGGAAAATGATTGACCCTTTGGGATACAGTAAGTTTAAAATAAAGAACCCACTTGGTTTCAGCTAGATTTTATTCCTTTGGGACTGCTATGTTCCTTATTACTGTCTGTTTGACTTGTGCAAGGTAGAAATAGAAAGGGCTGATGGTAGTGTTGACATTCAGAATCAGATTTCCTGAGCGGAGTCTCAAAAGTGCTTCACCAGTGTGCTCCTTGCCCGCTCTGCTGGCTGTCGTTTCTGTCTACGAGCAGTCTTCTGCTCTTGAATGTGCCCTCGTGGTTTCTGTGGCACACAATGTTTCTACCCCTCGGAGGATACTCACAGGGTTGAAAAACACTCAGCTCTTCTCTCTGCCAATTCAAAATGCAATCTTAAGACCTTGCCTCGCTCTAATCTCTCTCACAAACTAGGAGTGACAGGAAATTAGGACTACCTTTTCTTTCTACCTGACGCATTTTACAATAACATATGATCAAATAGGCACATGATATTTACTATGCACCTCCACCGATCTGAACACTTGATGTACATTAACCCATTTAAGCTTCATCACAATCCCAAGGAATATGCATTTCAAATTTCCAGAACATGCAGATGAGGAAACAAGCACAGAGAGTTAAAGTGACTTGCCAAAAGTCAGTTTGTTAAGTATGGTTTTGTAAGATTTTTGTAGTCAGAACATTCTTTAAACTTTAGGAAGGCTATGGATCACATTAAATTTGGTGGAAAATATTATTTTGATGATACAAGATGGAAATTTTTAGGAAGAAGCATCTCCATCCTTATTTGAATTTTTGATGTTTTCTGTATTCTAAAATAGTGATGAGTTATACTAAAGAGTGTCAAGAATTGTTCCCCAGTTATATAAAATTACTTTTAGTTTTTGCAATCTCAACAGTATATTAGAAATTGAAAAATATTTTTTATTTGACAAAATGTCTCTTATAACTCTTGGAATACATTAAAGCCAGCAAGTAAAATAACAAGTGAATCAATTGACCAGAAATGAATGCAGTCAAAGTTAATTTACTGGGAAAACTTGCTAAATTACAATATAGATGAAATCTGAAAGTTTATAAATACATGACAATATTTATTTTATTATAATATTAAAATTATATTTTCTCAAAGGACATATCAAAACAAAAATATATATTTTAAGGTAGTCTACTATAATAAATAGGCTGCAATGAAAGTCAATATCATCCTTTACCTTATTAGAATTGCACATTTTCTATAATTTCGTTAGAGTTTATGCAACAGTGAGGAAGTCATTTTTCTGAATTAAAAATGCATATAAGTGTCTAACATGGAGACTTCCTGCTGGAAATGCTTTTTTGACCTTATGCTGGCAGGTCAATGAATATCCTCTCTGCATTTGGTATTATAAGAGCTCTAATTATGACACATATATGTCTTTAATGCCTAATTCATTTTAATAGCACATTTCATAGTAATGTTTTATGGAATAGAAATTTGCTTTTATTCATATCAAAATATGTAATGAAAAACCATACATTAAGTAGAATCATTTTAATTCTTTTCAATTTGTTTAGATGGTTCATAAATATTCAAACCTCGTAGTCTATATTGCCAAGATTTTCTTCAATAGAGTAGACAGGGATCATACTCATTTATTTCAGAAATGGTGAAAGTGATAACTAAGTTAGTCAAGAATATCTAGAAATATGAAATGAGTCATTTAAAGCAACTGAGGCCCAGGTGTGACATGTTTGGAGGATAAGATTACAGTCTGAAATGACTATGAGAATGGTTTATGTTTACAATTCTTCATGATATTGCTGGCTTGTCATGGAAATAAATTGCCTGGAGTCTTTTGCCACTTTCCATTTCTGTCTCATCATGATAATAAGACATCAGAATTCTAACATTCAATATATTCTGAAATGAAATTTCATAGAAAGATGTATAGGGTACTAAAACACTTGCTACCTATGTTTACTTGTAGATTCCATTTACATTCATTTACCTGATGGTGCTTCATGCTCTGTCTAGCAATAATATGAAAATTAAACCACGATTCTGAAACACATGCAGTTCTTTGAAAATAAGTCAGTAACCCCCAATCTCACTCTCATTTCTGGGAGATAAGCAAGCGTCATCTAAAATTAGAAATGCTCAAACTTCAGCCTGTAAGGACAGGCAAGTCGTGAAGTAAGACTGAAAAAGATGGTTAGTCACTATCATACGCTTTTCTTTTTTTTAAGAATGAACATCTCTTCTTGATTTCTTCATTGACTGCTTTATTATCACTCCTTAATATGACCACACACATTAAGCTCTCGGGTTATCAGAATCTGTTCCTTACTTGTACAGTATTATAGTCAGGACCTCTCTTTTAAGTGCTAGAATTAGCATTTTGTTAAGAAAATAATTAGAATAGAGCATAGGATTATTTCTTAGATAGGAATAGAATCTATTGTGGCCGAATTTTTAAGAACTGTCATAAAATTAAAAGATGTATTTATCTATTGATAAGATATTGTTATCTGGTTTGGGATAAGTGGGATGTTTGAAGATAAGCAAAAAATAGAAAATCATAGAGCTTTCTAATGCTTTCTGGAACACTATTAATAAACTAATGTTATATTTTCAAAAATCTGTGAATGTTTGGGTGAGGGCAAATTGGTCCATAGTCTTTGTTATGAAACTTCATTTTTTCTATTATAATCATTTATCTATAACTATTTATGCTATGCGATAAGCTGATTGGGAACCTACACTGTCTGAGATACACTGGTACAACCTCTGGTCCTACTTCTGGGTTGAATATATGATGGACACTCAGTAAGCATTTCCAAAATTAATGTGCATTTTTCTTTATCATCCAGGAAAGCAAATCAGGTTGAGAGTACTGCAATGGTAACAGGTTCTGCACCTAAGTTAAAAGCAGTATTATTACATCAAATATTAAGGTCATCAGAGAAAGATAGGAGAATACATGAACAATATTAAACATACAAATATGATTTTGAAAGCATGGTACTCAATAACTCAATAACTCAACACTAACACTTTAATATATCTCCTCTTTTTGCTGTTAGTATAGAAGTCCTATTTTACCCAAAGCTCTTCTATTCTCTTTCCAGATTTCTCTTCTCACTCTGAATCTTTGCCCAAGTCCTCTAACAGTGACAAATTGGTTTTTCCTTGCAAGCAACCATGATTAATTGATAGTGGTTGTATGGGTATATGGAGAAGAATTGTAAGGTCTAATTTAGAGGGTGAGTACGGTAGACTCTTATTATCAATGTCTGTTATGGGAAAGGATGAATGAGGACACATTTATCACAGTGTAATTGATGCCATGCAATCTTGTTTTTCAATGGTTTCTCTTGCATTTAGACCTACCCAAACATTCCCAACTCTTCAAGTCTATTTCAAATAGTATCCCTTCTATGAAGGGTTTAGTAAAAACATATCCAGCTAATACTTGCATAGGTTTATTCCCAAGAAAAAGTGTTTTAAACCTGTCTCAGCAATCAGAGGAAGGTTACAGTAATAAATTTGTCTTCAACTTATTTGTGTGGCTTCAAAAGAAAGTCTAAGAAAAACAGTGGATTCCACGGACATCTGCTGGGGCAGTTAAATTCTTGTCAGAGAGGTCAGTTAAAAGGTCACAGTGGCTGTTTTTTTGGATTCAAGAGGGGAAGCTGGACAAATTTTCTCAAAGATAACACAACAATTATGGGGACAACTTTTTGTGACAAACTTTTGAGAAAACTCTAACGTTGTGGTAAAGGGCAGGAAAGTTTCATTGAGGAATGTTTTTTTCCCCATCAAAGCATCTGTAAACCTTTGAGGATAGTGTAAGCTGCCCTACAAGAACTGCCTTAGGAAACTTTACCTCAATCATCCTACAGTCCTGAGTTTGCCCCTTTAGACTTATTCTTGTTAACTGAACTCACAGAATATTTAAAAGGAAAGCCATTTGATTCCCCCAAAGGATCCTCAAATGGCCAGTTTGACATGGCGTACATGAAAATGGACAGAATGATTAGGATAAACATTAGTGAGATGTAAGCTTGGACACTGACATAGCAAGACCCTAGACGGATGTTTCTTTGATTTTTTTTTGTTTCTATGATTTTATAGCAATGTCTTGTGACTTTTTTTGCATATAATGATCATAGTTATAATCCTAATAGGTATTCACATTTCTTTAATATTATCATTCATGGTTTTTATCTTTATATACATATATGTCTTTTCTAAAGAATATTGCAAGATTTGTAAGAGCAAATATTACATTGTTGTTCTATTTTACCTACATCATTTAAAATGCTACATACATATAACATCACTGTATCTTACTAAAAGTTAAATTTTATAGGTTAAATTAAGTATGATAGCTCTTACTATAACTCATTATTTTCTGATGAAGCTGCCAATTACTAACTATGCCATTTTCATTTTTCTTTGGGCACTAGCCTTGGCTGAATTCTTATTTCTTATAAGAAATATTACAAGTTTAGGGTGAAGGTTAGGGTTAGGGTTAGAAAAAAATTAATTTAAAAATGCTACAAGGTTTCTTATTTCTTAAATAAGAAATTATATATATATATTACTCTAACATATACATTTCTTAATGAGATATACACATATTTATCAAGAAAGTGGCTCATGCAATTGTAGAAGTAGGCAAGTCCAGCAGGTTCAAGTCCATGGGTCAGATGGAGTAGAGATTTCTCCTTACTTACTTAGCTTTGGGGCCTGAAGAAACCAAGATTGACAGAAAGATGATAGACTGGAGTCTGCAAAAGTCAGTAAGTCCAAGATCAATTGGTGAGATGTGTGGCTGCAGAAGCCAGTGAAGCCATTGTCAACAGATCAGATATCAGGTCACTCACCGATGTCCCCAGGATCCTCAGGCAATGTGTCAAGCCATTTTCTCAAGTTCAAAGAACAGGAAATTGAATAGTCAGATGCAAGATCCAGATCCACCAAAAATCGAGTGTGCTTTTTATATTTATTGGAAGGAGCTTACATCCCTGAGAAAATTTCCTTTCAGGTGATTGCATTAAGAGTTTTGTACCTGACACTAAGAGTCTTGCAGGAGGTTAACTTTGATTACATTGTGTCAGGTCAGGTCATGGAGTTGAACAAAGTGTTAATTGGCCAACCCATGAGACTTCTGCCCCAACCAAATTCATACAACACTTAACACTAACAGGTATACTAGTTCTCGAAAATGATATGTATTACTTTAATACTATTTTCTCTATAAATTTCACTAAGTAAAACGAGTTTCAAACATAATTTTATAAATCTAAATTTTGCTTTAAAACCTTTCCTGGGTCTTAGTTATTTAATTCTTTCTTTGTACCATGCTGAATGGCATTTCCAATCCCTAGTTATAAATTATAAGATGTTTGAATATGTGCAACAAAATTTCATTACTTTAACAGTCTGACACGTTTAGGTAAATTCTCCATATTGGAAAAAAGAAAGAAAGAAAAAATTCCCTATCCCAAATTTTACTGCTGAGATAACTAGTTTATATGTATATGACAAAAATAATAGCTCATAAAGGAACATTGCCAAGAGTTCACTACATTCAAAACGAATTTAAATTTTATTCTAATGCAATATACTTAAATATTTTCTGCCTAATTCTTTCAATAACATATGGTTTACTACACTAGCAAAGATGCACTCAGAGTTAAAAAGAGCATTTCAAGATTAATCTAGGTGTACAATGCTGTTTGGTAAATCAAAGAAGAGCAGTTAATATAACTACTATGTAAGTTTACTCATTAACAGCAAAAAAACAAAGAAGAGGAAATTAAAGATTTGTACCAACCTCTGTAGCCTAACATTTATGTTTAAAATGCAGTCAAGATGCATTTATAATTACTTGTGAAAGAAATGGATTACTGGAAAAATTGGGGAAAATCAGAATTGGAAAATACAAGTTTGGGGATAAAATGGCCCTGCGGGTTGCTTAATAAAATTATGTTATACTTCTCTGTCGTGGCTGTTTGCATGGGTTCCGGGAGATAGAGCATCATTTGTAAAATCTTCTTTTTTGAAATGCTGGGGTTCTTCCAACAACCCCTCCAGTTGCTGCTGTGTCTGATCAGATTCATTTTGATTTTGATTCTTCTGCTTTGCCCTTACATTCTAAGGAGGTGGCTAGGGGTATGTTTTTGCACTGAAATCTAAAAATGTTTTAAAGAACACTTTTCACAAGAAAATAGTCTTGTGTAATTACATTATTTACTCATGTGTTTTTACATTTTGTAGGTTAATTTATGAATGATCTTTTCAGTAAAAATACATAGTCAAGAACCAAAAAATGTGTAATACTAATAACTTGTACATTGCAAAACATATTTTTCAACATCATAAATGGACTAAGCACTTGGACCTCTCTGTCTGGAACAGATAGGAAGCAGCCTGACTATGTGTGGAATAAGATGATGGAGACACTCAATGGCATCGGTCAGAACAAAACTAGAGACTGAGAGCACCATCACTGATGCACATCCGGGTTTGAACAGGAGCTGAAGAAATTAAAGCAAGACCACAAGAGCCGAAGTATATCCTTGAGTTTCTCACACTTGAATTTAAATACTATCTCAATAATAATAGACTTGGCACACTGAAGACCCATGACCAAATATCACACGAGTTGTGGATCACATGAAGGGCATCATATATGCTGAAAGCAAAAGGTCATTTAAAATGCAGGCACATAAAGAAAACACAAAAATATATATCAGAAGATACTCTGAAACTTGCTATACAAAACAGAATAGCTAAAGCAAGTGGAAGAAATGCTGAAATAAGGGAGCCAGACAGAAGATTTCAAAAGGTGGTTTTAGAAGTCAAAAGTAATATAATGAAATATGCAAAGATTTGGAGCTAGAGAAACCAAAGGGAAGAGTACGTATGGCATTTCTTAAGCTGATAAAAACTCCTGGAAAAGAACAGCAGACCTTGAGTTACAATAACGTAGAAGTCGATGGAGAGAATATTACAAGATGCCAAGAGCATCCAATGGAAATAGAATGGATACATAGTCACTGCACCAAACTAATTGATCAATGCTCCATCATTTCAGGGTGTATCACAAGACCAGAAGTCAACGGCATTAAAGAAATCCATCCTACTCCAAGGCTATTTATGGAAAACCTGACTCCATGCCAAGAACTTGGAAGAGAACTAAATGGCCAACAGAGCACAAGAGTCCGTATTTGTGCCCATTCCAAGGAAAGGTGAACCAATGAAACCAGAAAGTCACTTAACGATATAATTCGCATCACATGCAAGCAAAATTTTGCTGAAGATAATTAAGAAAATTGTTGCCACAGTAATGAACAAGAAGTGGCTGAGAATTCAACCTGGATACAGAAGAGGGTGTGAAATGAAGGTCTCATTGTTGATGACAAATGGATCTTCACTGAAACCAAAAAATACCAGAAATATGCTGTCTTAGACTCTCTAGAGAAGCAAACCCAGTGCTGATTATAGGCTGAGCATGGAGAGGGAGAGAAAGAGAAATTTGCATCATCAAAATGGCTCACACACTTGTAGAAGCAGGTAAGTCCATGTCTGATTAGGTTCCCAAGTCTATGGGTCAGATGTTAGGTTAAATGAGTGGTTCTCAATCTTGCTAATGCTGCTAGCCTTTAGTACAATTCCTCATGTTGTGGTGACCCTCCAACCATAAAAATTATTTTCATTGCTACCTCAAAATTATAATTTTGTTACTGTTATGAATTGGACAACCCCTGTGAAAGGGTCATTCAACCCCCAAAGAGGTCACAACCCAGATGTCTCCAGACTCACATATTTATGGTGAACTCAAAATCAATAGGAAGACCACAAGTGGGTGGCTACAGGACTAATTAAACCCAAGTTGGACTGTTCAAATGGAAGGGCACTGATGGTCAGATAATATGGCAAGCTGTTCATTGAAGTTCAAAAACTGGAAATTAGTGAGCAGATATGGGTGTCAGACTTGGCAAAAAACAAGCAAGATTTCCACAACACTTACATAGATTGGAAGCACACCATATCCCTGAGGAAACTTCTTTGCAATGGATTGCATCAGTGCTATTGTGTTAGTTCAGATAGACTAGAAGAGCAAATACATAAATGCATATCTGTGTATAAGAAAGAGGGTTATATATTCAAGAGCAATTGAACATTGAGAAAACATCCCAGCCAAGAACAGACCAAGGTCATAAATCCAATATTAACCCATATGTCTGATACCAATCCATAAGTCCTCTTTAGACTCACGAAGCACATACAATGATACCAGGACAATCACAGGCCAGTGGATGCTGAGTCTTATGTATCCAGTGGCGGTAGATGCATCTCAGTGCTGGGAGGAATCTCCTGTGGTTCCTCTAATTTCTGGGGCTCAGGGTGCTGCCAGTCTTGTCAGCTGCAATGTTTCCCAGGGAGTGAGCAGAGAGATAGTATCTCTTGCCTCCAAGAAGGAATTACGACATTCCCCAGAATTCTCAGGAGAAGGCCATGGCCACACAGCGGTTTCATTGGGTATCTCCAGATGGATTCCACCCCTACACTCTTGATCCTCAAATTGACACCAGTGTAGGTGACTGCCCCAACTGTGATCTAAATGATGGCATTGCATCCCACCCTAATTTCTTGCAACTGCTTGCTTCTCCCATTGGGGAAGTGATTATGTTGTGCTAGGGCACACTTTGAGGGATTACTATGTCTTCACTGCCAAGCCACTGAAAATCCTGCACCATCCAGTTGACAAAACCTTAGTTATCACAGATGTTTATCTATGGTCATTAGCATGCAAAGTGTTGAACTAGACAGATCATAACAAGTTATGGATAACAATGTGAAGAACTGGAATGCCCTAACACTGAATGGTACCTAGATCAACAGGTAATCATTTAATGAAATAAGGGGACACTGGAGGTTATAAAATAAGGAAAGCTGTATGCTATATTTATATCTTTTTACCATGCTTGTGCAATCTGTAATCTGAGAAGCTGAATTTTATGTATAATGCAGTTCTGGTTTGAGAAAGACCCATTAGCAAGTTGCAATATACATATACAGATGACAAAGCCATCCTTACTGAAAACAAAAAATACTTGAAACACTTATGAATGAAGACCACAGAGTAGAATTCATATGAATTACGCTTTAACATGAAGAAAGCTAAATTCCCCACAACTGGATAGATGGGTAACATCATGCTATAAAGGGGGAAGAGGTGGTAGGCAGGGATTTTATTTTATTTGCATCCCCACTTAATGTCTGTGTTAGGATGGGTTGACTAGAGAAGCAAATTCAGTGACACTGATATATGGATATATGTGTAAGCAAGAATTTTATATCAAGAAGTAATTATGCACTGATAAAATCCATAAGTCTTATGCTAGTCCATAAGTCCTCTTCAGACTCACACAGGCACATGCAATGATGTAGAATGAAGGAAGATCTCTGAGTGCAGAGTGCAGACCAATGGCCGGGGGAGCATCACAGAGCTCTCGCATGTTCCTGAGGGGCTCCCTGGCATGAAGGTGGTGAAAGAGAAATGGGTCCCCAGAACCCTCCTTATGAGAAGGCCATGCCCACATGGGGGCACCATCAGGCTGTGACCTAATTTACATATTGAATATCACCCATATACCATTAGAGATCCTCAAATTTTCATGGAATTATCTAATTTCCACAATCTCCATGGAAGGAATAACCAAGGTGCACTAGCCATGGTATTTTGAATCACCTCATCTACCTGTGAAAGCTGTACAATGAATAAAGAAGAATCTATGCCTTTGAATTTTGGTATTGTCAAAGAATATTAAGTATCCTATACACTGCTTGAAGAACAAACAAATCTGTTTTCAAAAACATATAGCCAGAATGTGCCTAAAGTCAAGGATGGGGAGACTCTCTCTCCTTCATTTTTTAGCTGTGTTATCAGAAAGAACCCGCTCAGGAAAGGGACACCAGACTTGGCTAAAGAGAGTCGGTAAAAAGATGAACACCCTGAGGGAAGGACTGGGCTGTAAAAGACATTTGTAGAGATCTAAATACAGGCATGTGCATAGATTAATATATTTATGTATGACTATGGGGAAAGAAATCAATGTTTATACATTTATAAGATTAGTATTATGATAGCAGATGGACCTCCACTGAAGTACTTACTGAAAGCAAGAATGCTTTGTTCAATTATATTGGCATTCCATGATGCTCATCTTCCCAACACAATCACTAAAGACAAATGTGTGCATAAGCAAATGTGGTAAATAAAGGTGATGGCTCCAGGCTATCAAAAGATAGAGTGTCTGGAGTCTTAAAGGCTTGAAAGTAAACAAGCAGCCATCTAGCTCAGAAGCACCAAAGCCCACATGGAAGAAACACACCAGCCTGTGCGACGATAAAGTGTCAAAGGGATATCAGGCATCAATGAACTAAAAATTATATCATTATAAATGAGAGGGAGTACAGATTGGAGACCCAAAGTCCATCAATAGCTAAAGTGACAGCCTCTTACAAAGGGGCTGTAGGGAGGAGATGAGTCAGTCAAAGTATAATGTAGCAACAATGAAATATGCAACTTTCCCCTAATTCTCAAATGTTTCCTTCCACCCACTATCATGATCCCAATTCTACCTTCCAAATCCAGATAGATCAGGACACTGGAGCTGCTAACAGGGGTAATTAAGGAGAGATGATCCTTTCAGGACCAAGGGTGAGAGGGATGATACCAGGAGGCTGGAGGGAAGGTAGAGTAGAAAGGGGGAGCCTATTGCAGGGATCTACATAGGATCACTCTGGGGTACAGATATTGGGCAAATGGGTGAAGGGACATTGGACAATGTACAATGGCAAAATAATGACAATTTGTAAATTGTTAAGGGTTTATGGGGGAGGAGGGGTGGGGAGGGAGGCGAAATATGGGAGCTGGTAACGAGGGCCTAAGTAGAAGGAGGATGTTTCTGGAATGCTGATGGCAACGAAAGTGCAAATATAATCTGCATACCATTGATGCTGCATACCATTGATGTATATACTGATCGTGATGGGTGTGGCATGAGCCCCCAATAAGATGATTTATACATTTAAAAAAAAACATGAATGTCCTCACGGAGATAGAATGCACAGAGACTTCCAAATGGGCTCACACATAAGAAGGGTGGTGAGGGTGGTGCTGGAGCCAGCAGTGTCTATACTGGTGCACAGAAGTTTGCTCCAAATTAGAATCGACTCCAAGACACCGACCAACAAACAATTCCCCTGGGAGCCAACTTGATGGCAACAAATACCAAAAACACACCCTCTGCGTTTTCCTGCCATTGAGTCAATTGTGAGGCAAAACAACCAGATAGGAAAAAAAACATATAGATGTATTTCTGTGGGTTTCTGAATCCCTTTACAAGAGTGGAAAGCCTCATCTCTCTCTCAAGCAAGTGGCAGTTTAGCAGCTCAATGCATAACCAGTAAACTATCTGAATTCTGTGGATAAACACAAACTTGTAAGCTTTGGTCTGATTAAATAGACTTCCATGTACATAAAAAAGGAAAGGCCAAGATAAATTACAATTTTTAATTGAATTATTAATAATGTCATAATGAAATTTTGCTTCTCATCAAGTTCTTTATAATTTCTACCTCTACAATGCAATATTTTATCATATAAAATTAATGAGCATTATTATTTACTGATATTTGAGGTTCTCAAGGAAAATATAATGTTATAGAATTATGAAAAGATATTCCCCTGTGGCGGTCATGTATTTGATGTCAATTTCCTGATTGCGATGTAGGGGTGGAGTCTAGTCTGTTAATCTGGAGAGAGCCAATGAGACCTCTGTGTGGGCATGACTTTCTCTTGAGATTTCTGGAAAGTCTCACGATATTTCCCAGTTGGAGAAGAGAGACTTGACTGAGTCTGCGAGACAATGAACTACTGATGAGATGAGATGACAGCATGCTGATTGATCCTGATTCCTGGAGAATGGAAGAGCCAGAGAAGAGGCCATATGGGCTTGCCCTGATGGAGCCAAACCTTTGGGGCCAGAGAACCCATGTGGATACTCCTGCCAGTGCTGAGATGCTCGGGAGGCCACAGGGAGACCCCTGCAAGCGCTGAGA
>PVJH01016546.1:0-50238 GCA_004026705.1 Nesogale talazaci
ACTATAAAACAATACAAAGGTATAATAACTAAAATGTAACACAAAGCAAGCAAGCTTATACAAAAGGGTAAAATATAAACTAAACATAAATGCCAGGAACGGATACAGAAAAAGGCTGGGAGTGTCCCAGTAAGAGATAGGTGTCCTTTGTGCGTCTGGTGGTCTTTAACAAAGCCCTGGGGCGGTAGGGACTGTTTGCAGAGCAAACAATGGCCTCTGAATCCGGCTCTCCACAAGTCGGGGCATTGTAGCCTGCTACGACAATTTCAAAACTGGCGTCTGATCTCCATAACTTCACAAGTTGGAGAAAGGGTCACCGTCAGGGTCAGGTCAAGTCTGAGCCCTAGAGAGAGCCCTTCAGAGCAGATTTGCCTCCCCCTATTTTTCCATTCTAATAACAGCCCTCCCTCCTCAGCTGCATTCTAGGATTGGTGGCAGTGACCACACAGAGCTCACAGAGCTCACAGTAATATGCATTCATAATTATGGGACTGATTATGGAGTGACAGGTTGCAATGCAGGATCAGGAAAAACTTGAGGTAAAATTTCATCAAGATAGCCTCTTCTCAGCCATAAATGTAGGCAGGTCAGGGCTTCCACCTCTTGGGCAAGCTCAACCTCTGCCCTGCTCAGGAAAATTGTTATGAAATTCTTCTTTTTATTAAATCACTTTATTGGGGGCTCACACATCGTTTTTCACAATACATAAATAAGCATACTGTGGCAGACACCTTCACATGTCCATTGCTATTATCGTTCTCCAATCATCCTCCTTTTCCCTTGAGCCCCTAGTATCGGCTTTTCCATCCCTTCCCCACTTCCCTGCTCTCTCCTTCCCACCAACCCCCAATACTTTATAAATTATTATTGTTCTGTCATGGAATTCTTTTTCACTTTCATCAGTAAGTGCCCCCAAAGCACTCCATTCCGTGTGTGGACTTCAGCCCCAAAGACACTCAGCATTCTGGCTCTGTGGTGGATCAGTAAGCCTAACTCCACTGAGTTCCTGGAAGTGCCCTACTCCACCAGTAAGCCTCAGGAAGGGATTTCGTTCAAAATCTGTTCCGTGGGCCAGGAAGCCCACCACACCATCTCCCGCCAGTCTCCTCATTTTGCTGTTTCTACTGCTGTCTTTTCTCCATCGCTCCTTCTTACTGTCTTGGGCTGTCTCTGATGTTACAAAGTTTTTCAGTCTCCTGGATCTAGGATGTTCTCCACACAGGGATCCTGGGTCCAAAGGACATGCTCTACTCTCATGGCTTTCTTTACATAGTGATCCCCACAGCCATGCCTTCTGCCTCTGGAATACCTCATTTTAAGCTTAACAAGATGATAAAACTGACCAATCCCCATCACTTGGGTTCCTTAACACTTTATTTCAATGGTTCCCTCTACCTCCTCAGATGTTCATGTACCTTAGTTGCATGATGAGCAAACTGTCCAATCCCCTTGGTGGGCTGCAATCTCCGTATCTGCATAATCCCACCCAGTTACAAGATCTTGGCTATCGAAACCATCTGAAAGTGATCCAACAAAGAAGGCTAGATTGAACATCTGAAAATATGTCTTCAATTCATTTATTGTCATCCATCCTCTCTACTACTCCCTAAGTCTGAGCCAGCAATATGACTCTGCTGGATTTCTCTTTGTCTGATCTGTTTGTATTCCATATCACAACCCACAGTGTAGCTAATCCCATCCCCATCCCAACCTCTGTATCCCTCACCAAGCTTAGCGTTAGGAGTTGATCTGTCCAGTGGACATTCTGCCCAGTGGACAACCTCTTAAGGAGGTTGGGGAAAAGATGGCTTTCTATTTCTTTTCTTCCACTTTTATTGGCACATCATCCACATAGCATACAATGGTTCTGTTAGACCTCTCTTTCTCATGGGAGAGATATACTTCGGTCCTTGGCTCTGCACGAGAGAGAATTACGCCAAAGCCTGGTCTGTGATCCGGGTGAGTTTTATGACAGTTAGAAGCAGTTTCGGGGCTGAGCCCCGGTGGCAAAAGTGGTTGAGTGCGGGACTGCAGCCCGCGTGCTTGGCGGTTCAAATCCAGCTCCGGCTCTCAGGAGCAACACTGGGTAGCTCCCACGACCACCAGAGGCAGTGATGCCAAAAAAAATTGTTTAAAAAAAAAAGAAACAGTTTGGGGTTCTACAGTCAATGAAACACAAGCCAGGCAGAGTCTGCGGCATGGTTGATGGGAAGCTCAGTATAATCCTGTTGAGCTGTGCAGCGCTGAACTGTGTGTCAGAACCGCTGGGATAAAGCCAGAGAAAAACTTCTGACTTTTCAGAAGCCCCCCGGGCTAGGAGACATGCTGAAGATACTGGTTGACCCAGTATCAAATTCTGAATCAAATTCTCCTGGTTTAGATGGGCCAAGCCAGGTATAACACTGTGGTAGTTATGTCAATGTAAGGATTAAGCGTGTAGGCGTGAAGTCTGGCCTGTCAATCAGGTCCTAGCCAATGAGGCCTCTGTGTGGGCCTGTCTTTCTCCTGAGAATTCTGGGAAATCCAGTACTTCTTTCTTGCAGGCAGGAGACACCTCCCTCTCTCTGCTGACTTCCCTGGGAGACATTGCAGTTAACAAGACACATATAACTATCCTAGTGCCCTGAGCCAGACAAGTCACACGGATGCAAGCAGACCTCTGACGCCAGAGAAGTCACACAGAGACCCCTGTGAGCGCCAAGATGCTTACACTGCCACTGGATGCCAAGACTTTCTACCCACTGGCCTGTGATTGTCCTGCATTCGGCTTCATTGCATGTGTTTCGTGAGCCTGAAGAGGAGTTTATAGATTGCTGTCAGATATACGGGCTAATATCAGACTTATGGACTTTGTCTGGACTGGGATGTTTCCTCAATGTTCAATTGTATAAAAACTTGTATATAAACTTCTCCCTTATTTACATATGTGTGTCCATGCATTTGTTTCTCTAGTCCACCCAGACTAACACAAATGCCCACCTAGGTGTTCCACCCCTTCCTGGCCACTCAAACCTAACAGTTCAATCATATCAAGAATTACATAATCATTAAACTCTAATTTTTTTCATGGTTAAATCACTTCTAAAATGAGTTGTGTAATTGCAGTCACTTCTAGTGCTCCCTTCCCCCTCCCATTGTTTATTTCCACAACACCCCTCCACCCCTACCTCCCCTGTAAGGCTGTGTCTATTATTATCTCCTTCTGTGCTTCACAGACTTCAAAAACTGAAATGATAAAAAGAAAAGTGGTAAGGATAAAATAATAGTAATACAAAGATAAGAAGAGAAACAGAAAGAAAAAAACAGAGGAGCAGATCTCAAGTTGTTCAAAAAGAATGGAAATGTCTTCAAACTGATGGTGGCTGGCAGCAATTGCACACCGCTGCTTGATGTGATGGAACTATGGAATATTATGAAATCTGTATTCAGGGGCTGAGCCCCGGTGGCATAGTGGTTGTGCGTGGGACTGCGGCCCACTGGGAGGGAGGTTCAATTCCAGCAGTGGGGCTGGGCTTCCTACTCCCACCACTGGAGAACAGTGATTGCCCCCCCCCCCCAAAAAAAAAAAAGATATTCCAATAAAATGATTTTTTAAAGGCCAGAGAAGAAATTTTTGTCATGGAACAAGCAAGAAATACTTGCATCTAGAAAAAATTTCAGGTTGAGTCGAGGGAGGTCAACTGACTGACTATCTAGTTAAATCCAGCATCATCACGATTACAATGGTCTCTCTCTGATAGTGAAGCTGCTTGAGACCCTTGCCCGTGACTACAGCGGATCTGTGCCATGACTCCAGCTGACGAGACTTTGCAGATGGGTTTGGGGGTCCCTCTGTCCTCCACAGCCTTCTACAAATTGGGTGCTTGCAATTTAGGCTCTGATACTTTTTCCTTTGTCATATTTGAATTTTGTTATTGTACTCTTTGGATCACACAAGCTGGTGTGCTTCTTCCAAGGAGACGCAGTTGACTCTTCACTTAGATAACTCCTTGTCTTTTTTTGTTTGTTTGTTTGTTTTTTGGGGGGGCATCACTGCTCTCCGGTGGTGGGAGTAGGAGGCCCAGCCCCACTGCTGGAATTGAACCTCCGTCCCAGTGGGCCGCAGTCCCGCGCACAACCACTACACCACCGGGGCTCAGCCCGTCTTTTTTTTTTAATGAATCTTTTTGTTTGTTTGTTTGTTTGTTTTGTTTTCGTGGGCATCACTGCCTCGGGTGGTTGTGGGCACTGTCCAGTGCTGCATTTGAACCTCCAAGCCCGCGGGCTGCAGTCCCGCACTCAACCACTTATGCCACCCAGGGATCAGCCCAAATGAATCATTTTATTGGGGCCTTATACAACTCCTATCACGATCCATACAAACATCAATTGTATGCAGGTCACATTTGCACACTTGTTGCCCTCATCGCTCTCAATACATAGACTTACAAAGAGGTCTTTTTTTTGTGGACATCACTACCCCTTGGTGGGAGTAGGAAGCGCAGACTTGCTCCTGGAGAGCTGCTGCTGGATTTGAACGGACAACCCTGTGGGCTGCAGTTCTGCACACAAACACTACACCACCGGGGCTCAGCTCCAAAGAGGTCTTTATCTAGCTCAAAGTAGACACTATCACAATCTTACTTCCCCTTTGACTATAACAGTGCAGATCAATGTCTGAACCACACTATCAACAAGATGCGTTTCTCTCCAAATCAAAGCGGCTTTCTTAATGTAGGCATATATACATTGACTCTTTTTCATCTTACTGGAAAATAACAGATTTCTGCCCTTCTATTTCTGAACCTTTGAACAAATGCTTACAATAGAAAAACCTCTGATTATTTACTTTATAGTCACTCTGCAGAAGTGGGGTGCAACTCCCACCCCTAGCCTAAATTTGGTTTGGCTTTCAAGACAGCGAACGGCATTCATACCCCAGGAGGGTGTGAAAGCAGTTTCTGTTTGTTTATATTGAACCTTATTGTCATCTCTAGTAAAACAAGCCATTCGCACAGAATGGCTGGATTTGTACAAACACAGGGCCGTGAAAGACTACAGACATGCAAGTCTGCCAGTTCTTTAGTTTCAGATGAACAGGGCAATGTCTTTTCCAAAGAAAGAATCAACTGAAACAGTAAACAGCTATTCAAGAGATCTGAAGGAGGTTCTTTGCTTCAGGAAACTCCAAGCTGAAGTCAGAACTTCCCTTTACTTTTTTGCGAAGTTCAAGTTGACAGCTTATTTCTTAGGTTGAACATCCAGAACTGGTCTCCCAGCCAAACACACAGTGGCGGACACAACAGAGGATCTGCAATGAATTTTATTTGCTTAGGCTCAGCTTTGGGGAACAGTTTTATTGACATATAATTCGCATATCAGACAAGTAAAATTTCAGCATGTTTAAAAGCGCTGTGCGATCATCACCACAGTCAACTTTAGAACGTTTTCTTCATTCTCGAATGCATGAACTCTCCATTCCCCTTCAGCGTCCTCTACCCCACCCTTAATAAAATATCAATCGGGTTACTGGGTCTCTAGATTTGCCTATCCTGGATTTCATATAAATCAAAACAGACAAAGCAACAACAGCCGAAAAACGCTCAGCAACAATAATGAGATAAAATAGAGGGAAACTTCGATCAAACAGAAGGAAGAAAAAAACAAGAACTAGAACAAATTTCAAATGGACAGGAAAGCCAATTCCAAGCACATCCAAGAGTGGCTGCAGGCTTTGGGCATGGTGAGAGTGAGCCCGGGCTGCGGATCCCCACGTGCACCAGTGATCTGCTCGTTGACCTTTCCGCCAGCACCAAAGAAAGCACGCCCCAGCTTTCTTATCAGCTGGCCCAAATACAGGGCAGAGGGGGAGTGGGAAGACCGAACTTGGCAGCTGTCAGTACACAAGCATCAAAAAGTGGAGTCAGACTTTCTTACCATTGAATGGTGTGGTTGGGCTTTCTATCCGTGGCAAAAGAAGTCCCCACTGATTTCTACTCTATAATCTAAGCTCTCTCTAGTCATCAAAGTAAGGTTTTTTTCTTTCTTTTTTGTTTTCAAAGTAGGTTTTTTGTTTGTTTGTTTGTTTGTGTGGGCATCACTGCCTCTGGTGGTCATGGGCGCTACCCAGCCGCTGCTGGATTTGAACCGCCAAGCCCGCGGGCCGCAGTTCCACACTCAACCACTTACGCCACCGGGGCTCAGCCCTCAAAGTAGGTTTTAAAGCATAAATATCACTCTGTCGACCAAGGTCCTTTGGTACCATCTCATTGAAGTAATAAACTCAAATACCGTTTTGAACTCCATATCACAGACAATGTGTGGCCTTGAGTGA
Source organism: Nesogale talazaci (assembly GCA_004026705.1). NCBI lineage: Eukaryota > Metazoa > Chordata > Mammalia > Afrosoricida > Tenrecidae > Nesogale > Nesogale talazaci. The sequence continues at coordinate 6,314 of PVJH01016546.1, forward strand.
CCCCTGTGACCTATGCCAACCCGTTTGACCCTCACTCTCCACACTCCATCTACGCCTTTTGCACTTCCGGCTCCTCCAGCTCGCCGAGCTGCTTTCGACTTCAGGCTCTTGCCCTTAGAGCTGCTCTGCCTAGAACACTCTTTGTCCAGCTCATCACGTGGGGGCTCCTTGTCGGCCTCAGGGGTCCTCTGCACAAAGAGTCCTTCCCTCCTCCCCATACCACACAAGAGGACTTCTCCCTCTACTTCTGCATCCCTCTAGCACAGCGGTTCTCAACCTTCCCCATGCCAAGACCCTTTCATACAACTTGTGTCATGGCGACTCTCCCCACCACAAAGTTATTTCCGTTGCTATTCCATACCTGTACTTTTGCTACACTTATCAATCAGGCAACCCAATGGGGTTGCAACCCACAGGTTGAGAACCGCTGCTGTAGCGTGTCTTTCTATTGGTGTATTTTTTTTTTGCATCACTGCCCTCTGGTGGTGGGAGTAGGAGGCCCAGCCTTGCTCCTGGAGAGCTGCTGCTGAATTTGAACTTCCAACCCAGTGGGCCGCAGTCCCGCGCACAACCGCTACGCCACTGGGGCTCAGCCCCTCTATTGGTGTATTTTTATAGCCTGTATCCCAGTGGGTAAACATGTTGTCTATTTGGTTTTTTTGTTATTACTCGTTAACTGAACATTACCCACACTGGAATATACGCATTCCCATCCCACCCCCCTACCCCACCCCTGCCCTATCCACCACCCTCTTTTCACCCTTGTACACCTAATTCTAGGCATTCTGCAGGGAGAACCGTAAATGCTCAATGTCAACCTGACAGATGGCTGTAGCTAGCCCGGACTCTGCCACCTGCTCAGTGATTTATTTTCCTTGTAAAGAAGACTTCCTTTTAGAATGAGAGTAGTGATGGTGCTATAATGTTGTTGGAATGAAATGAGAGCGTGTGTGCTTGGGACAATACCGGACTCTCTTGGCTCCTAGTGCTGCGGTCCAACAGAAACAGCACTCCCGGGTGGCTGTAATGTCAAGAACAGACATTTACTTTCACATCAGTCTGGCGGTCAGGGTCAGGGTCTTGGCCATCTTTGACTCATCCTTGTGGGTAGTTCCCAGCATTCCTTGGTTCGTTAATGATCCTCACGTGGTATCTGTCTTCCCCAGTGTGTGTTTCAGTGCCTAACTGCTCTAATCAGCATGATTTAAAGACTCTTTTCCCAGGCATGCAGACATATAGAGTGTGTTAGTTTGGGTAGACTTTAGGAACAAATTTCATAGACATGCATATGGATATAAGGATATCCATAGATGCATATGGATATAAGGATATCCATAGAGATATGGAACATTGAGAAAGCATCCCAACCCAGTCCAGTTCAACGTCATAAGTCCGATATTAGCCCATATCCCTGATACCAGTCTATAATATTTCCTTCTGACTCACAAAGTCACAGGTCAGTGGGTGCAGAATTCCAGCGCTGGCAGGGGTCTCCCCAGGGCTCCTCGTTTCTAAGACTCAGGGTCCATCAACAGCATCCAGTGGTGGTAGAGGCAACTCAGCGCTGGCAGGGTCTCCACATGGCCTCTCCAGCTTCAGAGATCTGGCTCCATCAGGTCCAAGCCGTGTGGCTTCTTCGGCTCCTCAGACGCTGTCATCTTGTCTTGTCCGCGATTAATCATCTCTGAGACTTAACTCCCAACAACTGGAGAGCTAGTTTCTCATCTCTATGAGGGAAATATTGGGAGATTTCCCAGACGTATCAGGAGAAAGCCATGCCCATACAGAGGCCTCATTGGCTACTCAATGGCTATCTCCAGATTAACAGGCTAGACTCCACCCCTACATCTCAATCATGAAATTAACATAAGCACATGACTGCCACATAGGAGTTAGGATTTCAACACATATTTTTTTTTGTGGAAGACTAGTCTACCTTCATGGGGCTCTCAGTAATTAAGATGACACATCTATGGGACGTGAGGATCTAGGAAGTGTCAGTTGGTGGGGCGGGGGGGGGGCAGGGGGGGCACACATGTAAGAATCAGAAAGCAGTCTAGGTGCAGACAAGGGAAAGTGGGTGAAGTCAAAGGTAAGGCAAGTGTGGGGAGTGAGGCTGGAAGGGAGAGGAAGGTCTGTTGTGAAAAATGAGAAGCCAAGAGGTGTGTGTGTGTGTGTGAGAGAGAGAGAGAGAGAGAGAGAGAGAGAGAGGGAGAGAAAGTAGAAGGAAATGTCTTCAGGGAGGAGCCTGCTTACCGCAGCCTCTGGGCTCTTTGGCCTGCATTAGTGCCTGAAACCAAAAGGTATTTATTTATTCAATGGAAGTCGGTGACTTGCAGCTAGAGCCCTGAATCCATCCTGCACCTTCAAACGGCCCAGAAGCCATCTTGGTTCCTTACACACACTTTGCTGACCGCGGACTCAGAAAGGTCACCAAGAGACAAGACACACACAGTCGTCACTCCCTCCGTCTCCCAGAGGCATTTGGGAAGGTGGGGAGGGGTCGTTTGTCTATGAGAAACGAGGTCGTTAGGAGCATCCCCCCTCAAGAATTAGGGAGCTTGTCTGAAGGGTGGTCCTCTTCAGAACTAAGACTGGAGAAGGGGCAATTTTTTTTGTCTTCCCACATTCCAGCCCATTGGACCAATTAAAATAACCTGATGGTTACCATCAAATGTGTGTCTATAACCTCTATAAAAGCCTGATGCACCCCCCAAAAAAAACCAAACAAACAAACAGAAGCAAGGGTTGCCAATGAGCTCTTCTAGAGAAGGCATCAAACCTCCACTGACTTTTGTATAGCTACCATGGGACTTTTTTGATTCAGGCAGACAGAGTTGATGTTGTGTCTTGTCGTTCTGGTTTCCCAGCACCTTCTGTGAGGGGGGACCAGCCCCTAACAACTATCATGGGTTTGTAGGTGCAACTGTACAGTTGTACTATACCAAGATTATAGTAAAGGCATAGAAGAGAGGAGAGAGTAAAATAAGGAACCATACACATATTTTAAAATAAATTTATTGGGGACACGTACAACTTTTATTCTAATCCATACATCTGTTTGGTCTCTCGAGAAGAGATAGAGACCTCGGTCCTTGGTTCCACAAGAGAAAGCACTCACGCCGAAGCCTGGTTTGTGATCCAAGAGAGTTGAATGAACATTAGAAGGAGGTTCAGGTTTACACAGGGTCCCTCACTCCCTTCCTGCCTGCCCCGGAGCTGCTTCAGGACGGAAGCCCAGCAGTGCTACATTGTATCGCAGGTGCTGGGAAAAAGGCAGCCAGAACCAAACCTTTGACCCTTTCAATTTTTTTGGCGGGGAGGCGTGGTTGATGAACCTGGTTGATCCCATTGACTGAATTGAATTCACCTGTCCTAGGTGGGCCAATCCAGGTACAGCCCTCCTGGTCAGAAGCTTGGATCCCTGAGCATGTGCAGTGTACAACTCTTTCCTGGCCTTCCAAACATGTGCAATGGATGCCCTTTTCTACCTAACATTCCCCTGTGAAGAGATATGGACCCAGATCTTTGGGGTACTGAGTAACAACATCTTTGGCTACTTCCTGCTGACAAAGGGGCTGGCATGATGTGGGGCTTGGGTCCAGAACCTCCTTTCTCTATTGAAAGGTGCTGTCCATTCAGGGCTCAGGATGGGTAAGAATAAGGTGGTCCAGGAGACGGCACACTGGTTCAGAGGCCTTGGTAACCTGAGAACTTCTGGAAAAAGAAACAAATGGACAAACAGGTGAGCAGTTTAAGTGAGACAAGGATAAGGTTGTGAGGTGGCGATGCCCTTGGAGTTAGGTTAGTGTCACAGGTAAGGAATAGAAATCTTAAGACTCATAGGATGAGTGTTTGTCCATTGTAAACACAGGAATGGGATAAAAGCATTCACTGGCCTCAGGGGTCTGAGGTAGAGTTGTCTGTGTAGCCCCTATCTGTCCTGGTGTTGTGATGAAATACCATCCTAAGACCGTCCAGTGGCTCACAGGGGTACTCATCTGTATGCTCGGCTTCCGAGGGATCTGGGTGCAACAACTCCCATGGTTACACCAGTGAATGGTGCCCAGGCTCCAGGGAAGGCGAGGACAGGATAGGCAGGCCATCGTCAAGTTCACTGACCTTGCTGCCATCTTGATTACCTGAGGTTTCAGACCTGTTACAGCTCTCCTGCTGCTTTTCTGGCCCAGCAGGGCCATTTTTCAATGAGCAGATGTTCCCTTGGCCTGCGGGTACCCTCCCTCTTGGCTATCTGCCATAGGACAAAGGACACCCTGGTAGCCAGCTTGCTTTCCAGGGTGGCATGGCCCTCAGGCGGGCCTATTCCAGCTAGGGAAGCTCTTTGCCCAGAGCCCCAGTTCCCAACACACATAACACTTGGCACTTTGGTCACGAGTCTGGGAAACCTAGACAGCAAACATTGACCACCAACTTGGGTGACTCTACTGAGCCTATGGAGGGAATCACAGGCAAGAGTCATTCACTGACCTCCAAAGGTGAGACCTCTGCTAGGAGTGGCCTCCCAATAACCCTCAAAGACTCCTGCTGGCAGGATTGGATTCTCACACCTATGACAGGTAGGAACGAGTTCAAAATTAAATAAATATATTACAATACTATTTTTGCATTCTATGAACATTTTTGTTGCTCCATAGAGACAAAATTTTTAATCAAGAACATCCCTCCCAGCTGAGCCCCGGTGGCATAGTGGTTGTGAGCGGGACTGCGGCCCACTGGGATGGAGGTTCAATTCCAGATCCACAGGAGCAAAGGCTGGGCCTCCTACTCCCACCACCAGAGGGCAGTGATGCCTATTAAAAAAAAATCCCTCCCTCCCCCCATTGACCCCCTAGTTGGTCAATAGTGTCCCACTTAAAATCTGGTCACTTTACTAAGGGCTGAGGAAGACCAGATGTCAGAAGGGCACACCAGACTGGACTTGAGTCATTCCCTCATCCAAATAAAGACCACAAGCAAGCCATTCCTGAGTGGAAATCCCCCTCTGGCCACGGTCCCTCAAGTATTGGCAGTCCCTCAAGGCATCTGGGGTCCTTTGGCTGACACAGTTCCCAGCTTTCCCAGAAGGTCTTGGTCCCAGGCTGTGCTTCAGGACCTGGGACTGAGCAGGTTGAGGTTGACCCTTGATACCTCCTGACCCGACTGCCATTCCTCCAGCTCCTCTCTGCCGCTACCTGCTTTTTTCCTTACAGAGCTCCTTGCGGGAGATCAGCCAAGAGTGGTCAAGAAGGCCTCTTGCTATTTTGTTTGCTTGTTTTTAATGTTCACCCTCATGGGAGCAAAGTGACATCTTTTTGGAATTGATTTGCACTGCCCGAATGACTGGCAGTGGTTTTAGTGATGGTTGCTGGTCATGGGTATATCTTCTTTGGAAGAAAAAGCACTTACAAAAGGTCTTGGTTCATTTTTAGTGGGTGTTTTTACTGTAAGAGTCTTGACATGGTCTGGGTACTAGTTTGGCCCCATAGATTATGATTTACAAATGTTTTATCCCATTCTGTGGGTTGGCCTTTCAGAGAGTGCCATATGATGGTCAAAAGTTTTAAATTTTTGTTTTTTATTTTTTTGTTTGTTTGTTTGTTTTTTTGGGCATCACTGCTCTCCGGTGGTGGGAGTAGGAGGCCCAGCCCCACTGCTGGAATTGAACCTCCATCCCAGTGAGCCGCAGTCCAAAAGTTTTAAATTTTGATGAAGTTCCAATTCTTCTGTTTTGTGCTCATACTTTTTAGAATCATATCTAAGAATGTAATCACAAATACAAGGTTGTGAAGATGTCTACTTATGTCTTTTTAAAACAGTCTTATGCTTTTTTCCCCAAAAGCCATTTTACTGGGAGATAATACGGATATCATATTGTTCCATAATTTAATCAAATCATGCAGTATCACACAACTTCTACCACAATCTGTTTCCAAACATTTCCTTCCTTCTTGAACTGCTTGACATCAGCTGTCTTCCACCCCCATCCCCACCAGCTTTATTTTTTATTTATTTATGGTTTGTGTGTGTGTGTGTGTGTGGCATCACTGCCCTGGTGGGAATAGGAGGCCCAGCCTTCCTCTGGGAGAGTTCTGCTGGATTTGAACCATCAACCCTGTGGGCTGCAGTCCTGCACACAACCACTACACAACCAGGGCTCAGCCATCCCCACCAGCTTTATACCATTAACTTTTATCCTTAGCATGTTAGTCCAGGTAGACTAGAGAAACAAATTCATAAACATGCATATGGATATAAGAGAAAGGTGTACATACAAGAGGAATGGAACATTGAGAAAGCATCCCAACCCAGTCCAGTCCAAGGTCATAAGTCTGTTATTAGTCCCTATGTCCTATACCAGTCTATAAAGTCTCCCTCTGACTCATGAAGCACGTGCAATGACACCAGGCCAGTGGGTGCAGAGTCTTGCGTATCCATTGGTGGTAGCAGCATCTCAGCATTGGCAGGAGTCTCCATGTGGCTTTTCTGGATTCAAGGGTTTGGTTCCATCAGGGTAGGCCCATGTGGCTTCTCCTCCAGGATGGCTCACAGGAAATCAGCCTTGTGTCTTGTCAGTAGAGTGTCTCCAAGAGACTGAGTCCATAGTCTCTCACCTCCATGGGGGGAAAAAAATCACGAGATTTCCCAGAATTCTCAGAGAAAGCCACGCCCACACAGAGGTATCATGAAATTGACACGAGTACATGACTGCCACACTCATATCCATGTAAGTTTACATTTAACTTTCTGAAGAGTTGCAAAGTGTTCCAAGAAACAGTTTTATATAAACTTACATATACAACATCAATGGAAAAGGAATCCGGTTTCTTCTCATTTTTTGCCAATACTGGTTATAACATCTGTGTTTTTTACTAGTTATAAAGTGATAACTCACAGCTTTTTCACATACCATACAATTAAATCATTCAATCATATTAAAATTTTGTGCACTTGGGGCTGAGCCCCGGTGGCGTAGTGGTTGTGTGCAGGACTGCGGCCCACTGGGACAGAGGTTCAATTCCAGCAGTGGGGCTGGGCCTCCTACTCCCACCACCGGAGAGCAGTGATGCCAAAAAAAAAAAAATTTTGTGCACTCATCACAAGTCATTTTTAGAACATTTTCTTTCATACTCATTGTTGTTAGCTCCCTCCATTCTCCATGTCTCCTCCTACCCTGTTACTGTTTCTAAAGATCTACTTATCCTGGATTTCTTATACAGAAAATCATAAAAAAGAAAGCACAAAACAAGCAACATCATACAGAGGAAATGACAACAAACAAACAAAACACAATGTCTAGATACAACACAGAAAAATCTCAAAGAGAAAGCAGAAAATAGTAAAAACTGAAACAATTTTAAAATGTGTCAAACAGGAGAGAGAATGACGGGGTATTACATTTGAACCCAACTACATCTACCATAATCAAATTTACGATGCTCACTGTCTCACCGCAGGGCTGTTCATAGCCGCTGGCTTATGGTCAGAGGGCATTTGCAGAAGACTTCCTATATTTATCACACTGTAAAATGCACTTTTAGAGTCTCCATGTCAGTCAGGTCACATGACCAGCACAGCGCACACTTCTCCAGCTTGTGTCTGTCGCTGATAGACTGACAGGATGAGAACATTGAAACAGGAGGCAGCTAGGTCCGGTACCAGGGAACGTCCCGTCCGGGACTGTGCGGTGCAATACAGTGTCCTGACAGGCAGGCAAAGCGCCTGTCAGGGTAGGAGAGAGACGTGGAGTCTTTCCTGCCACGCAAAGCTCTCTGCCTGTCAGGGGAGTAGGTGCCCTTTCATAGTAATACCAAGCGGTCTGAGTTACCACCGTAAATTATAGCACTGATGTGTGTGACAATATGCCTCTCACAACAGCCGACAGTTCTTTCACTACTCCGTTTTCCTCAGAAAAACACCATTTCTCAAATGGTACAAAATGTCAAAGATGAAAAGATGAGCATATAAAATTCTGTTTAAGCTGGATGTAGTAAAATATGCAAAAGAACATGGAAACAGCGCAGTGGAGAGACACTTTGGACCACCTCCAACTGGGAAAAAAAATGATGAGAGTGGAGAAAACAGGAGAATCAACTGCAAAAACTTGATAAAATTAAGCACACTTTTTGTGGGCACACTGAAAAAATGGCCACAGTTGGAAGTGGACATGAAAAAATGGATCGCACATCACTGGAATACTGGCTTTTCAGTTTCTACAAAAATGATCATCTATGAAGCCAAACACATCACTGTAGAAAAAGACATTAAGGATTTTACTGGCTCACCATCATGGTGCTGCATCTTTATGAGGAGAAGCAGCCTTGCTATGTGCACCAAAACTAGATTTGCACACACACACAAATGCCACCAGGATATGAATCGAATAAGTGGTTGTGAGCAACAGAGCTTCACAAATTCTGACACTAGTGATGATGACTCTTTAGAGTTTCCAGAAAACTAGAAAAATGCTTGTCTTTCCTCATTTGATAATGAAAGTGATGATGGTTCTTAACATCACTGTTAAGTTTACACAGTTAAATATTACCATATTTTGCTTTATTTTAATAGATATTTTAGTATACTAGGACTACTGGGTTCAGAATATATTTTTCTTTGTTTTTATTTTGGGGGCATCACTGCCCTCTGGTGGTGGGAGTAGGTGGCCCAGTCTTGCCGCTGAATTTGAACCTCCAACCCAGTGGGCCGCAGTCCCGCGCACAACCACTACGCCACCGGGGCTCAGCCCAGAATATATTTTTCTTGTTTTCCTACTCTAAAAACTGGGCACGTCTTATGTTTTGAAAAATATTGTAATCCGTGTAGGGTCCGTGCAGATGGATTTGGGGCTTCGCTGTCATGCACAGCCTTCTGCAAGCCAGGTGCTCACCATTTAAGCTCTGCTACAATTCCTTCGGACTTAGGTTTTGTTATGTACAATCTGGATCACACAAGTTGGTGTGTTTCTTCCCATGTGGACTTGATGCCTAACTTAGGACTGTAACTCTTTAGGAGACTAGAAAGTCATCTTTCTTCCCATGGTTTCAAACTGCTCACCTTGAGGTTAGTAGCCCAACTCAAAACGACTCCGTAAATACAAAGGTAAATTAAAAAAAAAATCTGCTATTAGGGTTCTAGTTTGTACAAAAACCGGTTTATCCCCAACACAATCCATTGATCAGATTCTAAATCATAGGGACCCTACAGGACAGGAGAAAACTGCCCCTGTGGGTTTCAGAGTCTGTGATGCTTTCTGGAAGCTGAGAAATGCTGACCTTGTGGTTAGCAACGCAACAGAAGCCACACGCCACCAGGGCTCCTTTTCAAAAAATAAGTCCAAAAAAATAAGCAGCTTCGGAGGGATTCTGCTGGGCCGATAAAATTCAAGAAACAGAGGTCATCTTAGAAGGCTATGCCAACTACTCCCACCACCTGAGGGCAGTGATGCCTAAATAAATTTAAAAAAAAAAAAAAAGAAGGCTATGCCAGGTGTTTTGGTCTGTTTTTAATTACAAAGGAGTACTGTTGATAGTTTTTCTTCAAAGGGCATGGGAAGTTTTGTTTTGTTTTGAATGATTTTGTTGGGGGCTCTTACAGCTCTGATAACATTCAATACATCATCTGTATCAAGCATATTTGTACACATGTTGCCATATTCATTTCCAAATATATTCCACTTGAGTCCTTGGTATAAGCTCCTCTTCCTTCCCCCCCCCCCATTTTTTAATAAATCATTTTATTGGGGGGATGAAGAAGTTTTAAGAGAACTGAAAAATGAGGAAAGGGTCAGGAAAGTTTCATCCAAGAATTTCTTTTTCCATCTTGACGATGCACCTGCGATTTGTTGAGTAGCAACGAGTGTCCCAGGAGAATTTCCTTGGGAGGCCAGCCGGCAACCTCCTACCGCCTGGTTTTGGTTTCCAACACTCCAAGGGCATTTCGAAAGGACCCGCAAGAACGCCCAAACTAGCCTAGGAGCGTGGTGTCCATCAGGCAGAGATTTCCCTGCGGGGAGGCGGGGAGGTAAGCTTCGCAGTGGAAGCGCCACCAGCAGAAGTGTGCATGGCGATCAGGTCAAGGGAGGGCGGTAGCTGCGCATTTCGATGCTGTGGTTGTGTGATTTCTGTAATTTTGTGGCGGCCCTTTGTTACGTACCTATCTCATAGGCAAGGGTGTTCCCGGGCACACACAGTTGTTTTGCATCGGTCTGTCCCCCTCCGTTAATCCTTACGCCGCGACCGCGGCCTTGGGCCACCGCGGGAGAAAGCCCTCCTCCCTGTACATTGTTCCAGTCTCCCTACAAACAGCAGGACGGTCGCCCGGGTCCTACGGGTCGCACGAGTCGGAACCGACGCCCCGGCAACGAGTGAGTGACTGGGAGTGTCACCCGTTTACAAAGTTGGAAGGGCGACTCCCGAGTGGAAACCAAGTCGGTAACATCCTGGAAGCGCGCACTCAGGCCGTGGAACGGGCACGCCCGCGCAGTCCCCCAGGGGGGCGGGCGCAGCGGCCGCTTCCCACGCACGGCCCGCCCCCCGGGCCCCATCCGGCTGGGTGCTTTCGCACGCCCGGCGGAGCCGAGGACCTGGCGGGTGAGTGCTGGGCCCCGAGGAAGGGTGCCCGGGGTCCTCGCGGCCCGTCCGCTCCGCAGCCGGAGGGGCGCGTGGCAGTCGGAGTGCGCTTCCTGCCGGGACCCGCCGCGGGGCCTAAGGTCTGAGGAAGGGACTCGCCGGATGCTGCGCCCCCGTGACGGGGAGGGAATACCGAAAGCGCGAGGGAGCGAGGGAGGCGGCCCGAGGATCTTGCGGGGAGCCCGGCCGGACAGTCCCACAGCCGACCAGGGGTCCGGCGCTCCCCGCGGCGTGCGCTCGTGCCCAGCCGACAGGGGGATCCGCTCTCCCGGCGGCGCGCGCTCGTGCCCAGCCGACAGGGGGATCCGCGCTCCCCGCGGCGTGCGCTCGGGCCCAGCCGACAGGGGGATCCGCGCTCCCCCCGGCGCGCGCTCCTGCTTAGCGGACAGGGGAATCCGCTCTCCCGGCGGCGCGCGCTCGTGCCCAGCCGACTGGGGGAATCCGCTCTCCCGGGGCGCGCGCTCGTGCCCAACCGACTGGGGGAATCCGCTCTCCCGCGGCGCGCGCTCGTGCCCAGCCGACAGGGCATCCGCGCTCCCGGCGGCGCGCGCTGGGCCGGGCGCTTCCCTGCGGTTCGTGCGTGCCAGCCTCCAGGGGCTGGTGAGCAGTGCGTGCGAGTCGCCGCCGGCCCTCCCGGACTTCTTTAAGGAAGCTGGACCAGGACTTGCCGGTGTGGGGGAGAGGGTACGAGGGGGAGGGGGGGACGCTGACTTGAGCAAGGTCGTAGAGGTGAAGTCACCGGTGCTGTGGTGCTGTGAGGATCCACCCCAGCGTCCCCTTCCTGGAGAGGCCATTGCCCTGGGCGGAGGGGGGCGGTATATTCTGGAGGCTTGGAGGCGGGACTTGGGAGCAGAAAGCTGAAGCAAGACATCTTTCCTGAAATGAAGCGTTACTTTGCAAGTGTTCCTGGGGCTCAGGCCCCCAGGGGACAGCCCTGGGCAGGTTTTCCTGACCCGCGTCTGGTCCCTCAGGTGCTCAGGTTCTGATCGCGCCCCCCCACCCCCCACCACGTGATGCGCTACAGAAGACTGGGCCTGGGCCTGGCCCTGGGGTCCTGCCTGCTAGTGAGCCTCTGCTTTCTGTGGTGAGTACCCCAACCTCAGGACACAGTTCCAGGCTAGCTCGGCCTGTCACTGACTTCCTAGGCCCCACTCACAGCCCCTTGGCTCAACATCCCCTTCAGCCCAGCCCCAGCCCGAATGAGTTTCCGTTTCAGCGGTTCACCCTGCCCTGGCCTCCCAACAAGCCTTTGGGGTCTGGTGGGCCTGCAGTCGGAACCCACCAGCTGTTCCAGGGAGACAGACCCTCTGCTCCATAAAGGCTGACAGCTTCCTGGGGTGGGGGAGGAAATGAGGAGCTGAGACCAAGGGCTCCAATAAAAACAAAATGTTTTGAGAATGGTGATGGCAACAAACCTAATGGATGGATTGTGGTAAGAATTGTTCCAGCCCTCAATAAAGTGATCCAAAAATAAAAAATAAAAAGATTTACAGCTTCGGGCACCCTACAGAGAAGTTCTGCTCCAGCTCCAGGCAGTGGGTTTTGTTTGGAGGGCTTCCACCTGTGGTGAAGATGGGCAGAAAATTCATCCCTGCATTCCCTCTGGAGGGCCCCCACCACCCCTGGGTGACCTGCCTGTGTCCCCAACCTGACCCTTTCTGCTGTGTGCTGGGCATCAAGCCATGCCCCGTGGATGTATGTCAGCGTGGTGATGGTCACTGACTGCCTACGCCTGTGATTCCCCAAAACGACTCCTGCTCCTGCCCCTCCCCTCAGGTACACCACTGATTTGTTCCAAGTGGGTTTTCAGCCTCTTGGCCCCACGTTGCATTCACTGGTGTTTTTCCTTTCCCAGGGTGTATGTTGAGAACTGGCTGCCAGCCTCCCGTGTCACCTATTTCCTCCCTTGCCCTGAGATCTTGTAAGTATGGGGTCAGGGCCCCCTGTGGGCTGCTTGAAGCAGGATAACAGGGTTTTTCTGGCTACTTTGTCTTAAAGGTCCTGAGTCACGTTTAGGTCATTTATCGGCTGCTTCAAATTGTGAGCAAAATTGGGCTGTTTCAGTCTTTAGGCGTCTGCTCCTCCTGCCCTCCGCGCACCCCCCCCCCCGGTTACATAACTTTGAGCATCACATTCTGCATCTGAAATATGGGATCATGGGGTGAAATCCAAAACTGAAACCCCATTGCTGATGCCAGATGAGAAATACTCTCTTTTTGATGTCAGTGCCATTTGCTTGTATGTTAGTCCGGGTAGACTAGACGAACAAATTTCATAGACATGCATATAAGATATAAGGGAATGGTTTATCTACAAAAGGAATGGGACATTGAGAAAACATCCCAACCTAGTTCAGTTCAAAATCATAAGTCTGATATTAGCCCATATGCCCGGTACCAGTCCATAATGTCTCCTTCCGACTCATGAAGTCACAGGCAGGTGGGTGCAGAGTCCCAGTGCTGGCAGGGGTCCCCTCATGGCTTCTTCAGCTTCAGTGGTCTGGTTCCATCAAGGTAAGGCCATGTGGCTTCTCCTTCGGCTTCTGTAGCAGCTCAGACTCTGCCATCTTGTCTTGTCCATAATTCAACGTCTCTGAGACTAACTCCCAACAACCAGGGAGTTAGCTTCTCATCTCCATGAAGGAAATATTGTGAGGTTTCCCAGAAGTCTCAGGAGAAAGCCATGCCCACACGGAGGCCTCATCGGCTACACAATGGCTATCTCCAGATTAACAGGCTAGACTCCACCCCTACATTTCAATCATAAAATTAACATAAGCACATGACTGCCACAGCTTGATTCCTATTAAAACATTCAGGACTATATATACACGAGGAAGTATCCAAAAAGAAAAATAGGATTCCCCCTCCCCAAAGTCACGTGTGTTTTCTTTTACTGATACATTTTTTGGGGGGCATCACTGCCCTCTGGTGGTCATGGGAGCTACCCAGCACTGCTCCTGAGAGCAGCCACTGGATTTGAACTGCCAAGCCCACGGGCCACAGTCCCGCACTCAACCACTTACGCCACAGGGGCTCAACCCATGTTTTGTTTTGTTTTTAAACAGCTGTGTTTATTTTTTATTATGATTTTTTTTTTTTACAAAACCCTATCTCCTTCCTTCAAAGTACTCTCCATTATACTTAATACATTTGTCAAATCTGCAATTCCATCCTTGGAAGCTTTTTTAAAATTCATCTGTTTGGATGGTTGACAGCACTGTCCCTCATTTTTTTTCCTCACCTCTTTTTTTTTGTTTGTTTTTTTGGGCATCACTGCCCTCTAGTGGTGGGAGTAGGAGGCCCAGCCTTGCTGCTGGATTTGAACCTCCAACCCAGTGGGCTGCAGTCCCGCGCACAACCACTACGCCACCGGGGCTCAGCCCTTCCACAGCTCTACTATGTCCTCAAATCAGTGACCTTTCATGCCCCTCTTCATTCACTGGAAACAAAAAGAAGTCACACAGAGTGAGTTGGGATGAGTAAGGTGCGAGGGACAAGAGAGACATGCTATTTTTTTGCCAAAAACTGGTGCACTGAGACAGCTGTGTGAGGAGGTGCATTGTTGTGGTGGCAAAACCAGTCCCCCATCTGCCACAAAGCAATCCTTTAGTGTTGGACATTGTTACATAGTTTTTTCAGAACCTGTAACTAGAGGACAGCTTGATTAACATTCTGACCTGGTGGAATGAACTCCAAATGCACTACAAGTTGGCATTTTCATTCTTTCGGAAAGTGGGCGGACGTCCAGAACAAGGTTTGGCATCAGTGGACGTTTCACCTTTTCTGAAATGAGAACGTCACTCATGCACTTGAGTTTTCCCCATAATGCTGCCCTTGTGGGCTGTATTCAGCATCACCACCATTTGTGTGTTTCTTGAGCAGCAACTGTGAAATTTGCACACTCCTCTTTTAAATCGACCATCACAAGAAAATGAGGTCCAAGGGAAACTGCTTTTATGAAAAAATTCACTGTGACCAGAGAGAACCCTCCCAGGTGACACCACTGGGGGCACTAGCTCCAAGTCCATTGCGAGTTGCTTACCTGTTGGGAAAAATGCCTACTACATAAGCTCCTCTCCGCCCAGCAGAATTCCACTTTTGAGAGGGGTACCCCCTCATAGACAAGGGGTGGGGAGCCTTTTTTCTGCCAAGGTCCATTTGGATATTTATAACATCATTTGAGGGCTATACTGGACTCACCACTAATCCCCCTGGTGAGAGAGAAGTTGTGGACTGCTCACTGCAGGGTCTGAAGTTGGAAAGCACCAGCTCCTCCTGTGCAGAAGCAAGACAGGCTTTCAGCTCTTGTACAGAGCTGCAGTTTTGGAAAGCCACAGTAGCTGCGAGTTCGGGGATTTTTTTTTGGTTTACTCTGAGGGTGAGAACGGCTTCTTTTTGGTGGGACGTGCCATGTGAGCTGGTATTGATGATTTCTCAGGGCTGAGGCGTGGTGTTTGTGTGTATTGGTTCCTAACTGCAAGGCCAGCACTTGATACCTGCCAGCTGCTCCAAGGGAGAAAGGCTTGGCTTCCTCCTCCCGTCAAGAGTGCCAGTCTCTGAAACCCACAGGGCAGTGCGACTCTGTCCTCATAGAGTGGCTGTCAGTCAGAGCTGACTCCATGGCAGTGAGTTTGGTGTGGGTGATAGGGCCCTTGGGCCGGATGTCCCCACCCCTGAGGTGGACAAACACTCTAAAGCCCTACTGCCATCGTCGATTCTGATTCACGGCTACCATACGGGATGGAATAGAACCGCTCAGAGAATTTCCAAAGTGGTAGATCTTTACGGGATCCGCGCGTTGTGGGTGCTTAACCCACTGTGCCACCGTCTATAGATTCAAAAAAGGAGAGAGCCCAAGGAGGCTTGGGCCTTCCCATCCTCTGTGCCATTGAAAGTTCACTAGCACTTTGCAGACAACTGTGCCTCAGCCGGCCTGATCTGTGTTAGGACAGCCAGCCCCAGGCCTTTTCTGGAGCTGCACTGACACCATTCACGGGTGGCTGTGGACAGGCCTTTCCTCCTCAGGGCTCTGACCACCTACCTATAACACTGGGGAAGGACTGAGGGCCCTGGTTCAAGGGTGGAACTCCAGCTCGGGGAGTGACATGTGAGGCCCCTGGTCCCGTACTTAGCCAGTGGGTGCAGAACTGGAGGCAATCCCTGGTGTCCAGCCGGCAGCCCTACCTCACCTGCCTCCATGAACCCCTGCTTCTGGGCTCAGGTTGGCATTTGTGGAGGCCAGCAGAAGCTGGAGGCTGCTTGCTAAGAAGGGAGGAGCTGCCTGGCTTCCCCAGAGGGCACTTCCATGCCGGGCTAAGATGCCCACCAGATACACACAATAGTTTAATTCTTGCAGCAACTTGGAAGGCCAAGAACGGTTGTCCCATTTTACAGATGAGAACAGGCGGAAACATCAGGGCGCCTTCCACCGGAGGGAGAGACCAGATACTGATGTGTATATGTGTGTTTACCTATTTGTCTGGCAAACCAAGTACAAGCCAGATCAGGAAGGGCAGGTTGGGAACTCATGCACAAGGGCAGATGCTGTCTTCTTGAGGCAGAATTTCTCCTTCAGAGCCACAGAAGATTCCATCAATTGGATCTGGCCTACCCCAATAATCTACTTAACCGAATTCCATCTGATTGAAGGTGTGCCTCCACAGAGCCTCGAGTTCGATGTGTGAAGGGTTGGGTGACTAACAAGTGGACACATGAAACTGACCTTCCCTGAAGGTCCAGGGGAAGGAACTCACCTGAGATCTCTGAGTGAGAAAGCAACGGCGGTGGGCCTGCTGGACCTTTGCAGCTTCTCAAACCCTCTAGGAGATGCTGGGATCTTACAGAACAACAGGGTTGAAAAAGCATCTGCTGTGGCCCTATGGAGGGCTGGGTTCGAATCTTAATCTTGCCGCTTACTGGGTCATTGAGTCTGAAAGAGCATCTCACCTGGATCAGCCTGCCCACCCCTCCTTAGAATGGGCAGAACTGTGGCAAAGGTTAGAGGGTCAGCATGGTCCCTACGGCAGTACCTGCCCATCTAAAGGTCAATTAATCACCGCTTCGTCATGGCTTACATGGTGAGGAGTTCTGACAGGCCAGAGATACTAAGGCTTCTTTCTCGTTTCTGCCACCAGCAACATGAAGCTGCAGTACAAGGAGGAGAAGCCATTCCAGCCTGCAGCACAGTAAGGAGGCTGCCCTCTCCTTGGTGACCCCTGGAATAGAGGTCACCTCCCCTCATCCCTGACCCTTCTTGGTTGCAGGTCTGCCTACCCACAACCCAAGCTGCTTGAGCAGAGGTAGGTGTTGGTTCGGGCCTGAGCACAGGGTGAGGTGGTGGGCGGAAGAGTCAGCAGGAGCCCTGATTAGACGCTGGAGTGCTAGAGTGTTTCAGGGTGTCGGGAACCCGGGCAGTCTGGGCCTGTGGAAGCCCACGGGCTGTGTGAGTTGAACTTGGGGGGATTTCAACCTTCCCTCTGTCACTAGTTGTGTGATCTGGGGCAGGTTACCTAACGACGGCTCTGAGTGTGTGTGTGTTTGTGTGTGTCTGTAAAATAGATAACAAACTCCCCCCAAAAGTAGATAACACACCTACCCCTCACCTATTGACTATCTTGTTACCTGATGTTTCACATTTATAAGATTAGTAAAAAGAGGGCTGAGCCCCGGTGGCTTAGTGGTTGTGCGTGGGACTGCGGCCCACTGGGATGGAGGTTCAATTCCAGCAGTGGGACTGGGCCTCCTACTCCCACCACTGGAGAGCAATGATGCCCCCCCCCCCAAAAAAAAAAAAAGATTAGTAAAAAGGAAAATTCTATTTAGCACATAAAAATGGCTCCGACAATCACGACCACCAAGCTTCCAGGTAAGAGCCTGGCTGGCTGTGGTGGTGTTGGCTGTATGTCAGCCTGGCTGGGCTATGACTCCCAGTGGTTCCTCATCAGTAGTTATGTGTTGATGGAATCGGCCATTGTGTCATGATGTAGTCATCCTCCATTTTGTAATCTAATATGATCATCCACCATTTTTGCATAACACGGATTTTCCCTGAATGGCCTGGTGAGGTCTTTGAGACCTAACTATGTTGGTAAGCAGGAAGTGGATGTAATACCTACCTCATCGGAGAAGGTGCCTTGGTGCTGCGATGATTATGGTCTCAGTGGCTAAGCAAAAGATCAGCGAGTCAGCATGTGAAAAGACCTATAAAGACTGCAGCCTACGGGACTGCGGCCCACTAGGTCGGTGGTTCAAATCCAGCAGCACCTTTCCAGGAGCAAGGCCGGGCCTTCTACTCCCACCAGAGGGCAGTGCTGCCCACAAAAACAAAACAGCAACAAAGACTGCAGCCTAAGAAACCCTGGTTGGGGTAGGGTAGGAGGGAGTTCTGCTCTGTCCTTTCTAGGCTGTGTGAGTTGGAATCAACTTGACAGCATCCAACACCAGTAATCTCCTAGAGGCTGGAAGACCAGGAGGTGATGCTTATAAAATTTGCAGCACTGTAGTTGCCCACTGTCCGTGCTGCAAACCCAAACCCAAACCCAACTCACTGCCGTCAATTCCTACGCCCAGTGACCTATCAAACAGGCTGCCCCTGTGAGTTTCCAAGGCGAACTCCTCGTACAAGGCTAGAGAGCCTCATCTTTCTCCCTCGGACTGGCTGGTGGTTTCAAACTGCTGACCTTGGAGTTAGCAACCATCACACAACCTACTGCACCACCAGGGCTCGGTAGGTGGCTATCGACAGGATTGGTGGTGGCATCGGCCTTCATTGGGAGCTCTTCTTCATTAAGTCCTCAGAAGACCCGTCATATGCCTGGTTCCTCCAGACCCTTCTGGTCATCCCAACCAAATGTGTTGCTGTGGAGTCGATTTCAATTCCTAGGCACCCCAGAGGATGGAGTAGAACTGCCCCGAGTCTCCAAGTCTGTGCTATTTACAGGAACAGATGCCCACATTTTTCTCCCAGGAAGGGGCTTCGGGGTTCGAACCATGGACCTTTGGGTTTAATAGCTGAGCAATAAAGCACTGTGCCACCAGGCTCCTTTATCCTCACTTTGCACACGAGGAAGCTGAAGCTCAGAGACAGGGACAGAACTGCCCTGCATGGGAGGCAAGTCCAGGCTGGACTTTCACAGAGGAGTGGGCTCAGTGCCCCCTGGCCTCTCCTGTTGCCAGACCCACAGAGCTGCTGACACTCACGCCCTGGCTGGCACCCATCGTCTCGGAGGGGACCTTTGACCTGGCGCTTCTGCAGAGCATCTACCAGCCGCTGAACCTGACCATCGGGATAACGCTGTTTGCCGTAGGGAGGTGAGTTCCAGGCCGAGGTGCCGGACCTTACAGTCTAGGGGAGACGTGGGCCCCCGACCTGGGACCTGGCCTGGCACCATGGAAGGCCTTGGGCCAGGTGCTCAGCAAATGGGAAGGTGATGGTGGGGGTGGGGACTGCCTGGAGGAAGGGGCCTGGCTGTGGTCTCGAAAGAGGGAGGAGACAGCCTAGGAAGAGAGCATCAGGCCAAGTTCAGGTATATTTCAGGGACTGACGTTCAGTCCACTGCACATCATGAAAGAGCTTCCTGGGCCACAGGCAGGCCTGGTTCCCAAGCTGGCCAGCCCCAGGAGCCTCTCCCTCCCCTCCCTTACTATTCTTGCCCTCCTCTCTGGGTTTCTGTGCTCACCTCTCTCCTACCTGGTCTGACATAGTATTCCCGTTAGGAGCTCACACCTGACGACATCCCTGTGGGATTCCTGAGAGAGGGTACTCTCCAGATGATGGACAGCCCAAATGGCGGTCCCTTATCCAACTACCTGTAGCTTGGGGCTGGTCATGGGATCCACTGCCCATTCTGCTTCCCCCACACCCTCAGCCGACCCTCCCTGGATGCCTCCACCGACTTGTGTCTGGGCGACTGTCTTGCTGAATCTCAGTGTTCCTGTCAATCACAAAGGGATTATGACACCTCTCCTATATGGATCAAAAGAGGCACAGAGTCTGGCCCAACCCTTAGAAAGCGCTCAATACAAGTTAGCCTGGTTTATGACTCTACGCATCACGACTGTTCACGTATACTCCTTACAACAGTCTTAAGAGACTGATTCTGTCATTTGGATGCAGGGACTAAGCTATAGTCATTCAGGTGCGGGGGTGGAGCAGGGGGGTGGGGCCCAGCCTGGCTGACTCCAGAGCCCGTGCCTCAGTCGCCCTGGCGTGGGGAGGGTGGATTCGAACTGGGGCCTTCTCCCCAGGTACACCACCCTGGTCCAGCCCTTCCTGGAATCGGCCGAGGCATTCTTCATGCAGGGCTACCAAGTGAACTACTATATCTTCACCAATGATCCCGAGGCCCTGCCCCACGTGCCGCTTGGCCCTGGCCGCCTGCTCAGCATCATCCCCATCCAGGGTTACTCCCGCTGGGAAGAGATCTCCATGCGCCGGATGGAGACCATCACCCAGCACATTGCCCAGAGGGCGCACCGCGAGGTGGACTACCTCTTCTGCCTCGACGTGGACATCGTTTTCAGGAACCCGTGGGGCCCCGAGACCCTGGGGGACCTCGTGGCTACCATTCACCCGGGCTACTATGCTGTTTCCCGCCAGGAGTTTCCTTACGAGCGCAGGCGCGCCTCCACCGCCTGTGTGGAGGACAATGAAGGGGACTTTTATTATATTGGGGCGGTCTTTGGGGGCCGGGTGGCCAATGTATATGACTTCGCCAGGGGCTGCCACATGGGCATCCTGGCAGACAAGGCCAACGGTATCATGGCCATCTGGCAGGAGGAGAGCCACTTGAACCGCCGCTTCATCTCTCAGAAGCCCACCAAGGTGCTGTCCCCCGAGTACCTCTGGGATGATAGGATGGCCCTCCCACCCTTCCTGAAGCTAATTCGAGTCTCATCCGTGAAAAAGGACGCCAAGTGGCTGAGGGGCTGATGGTAGAACCAGGCCTGCCGCATCCAGAGACCCAAAGCCTTGCAGCCAGCTCTTTGCAGCAGAATACCTTGCACCGGGGCCTCTTCAAACCGCGCTGGGCACCAGCCCTGCCCTGTTTACCTCTTCGCCTCTCAGGAGACTCCTGCCAGAACATGTGTGGGAGAAGCCCTTTGTGTGCACCGTGCATACCTGTGAACAGAAAGATCTTGCCCGTGCAGCATCAGCGGGCTGACTAACAGGCTAAGCTGGGTCAGAAAGGCTGGAAGGAGCCTTGGAAATGGGAGGGATCTAAGCCAACCATCAACCTGTGACCAGCTGCGGCCTTTGTTCAAAGGGTTTGAGCCAGTTTTAATAAAGTTGGAATGCGATGGGTCCTTGCAAGGAATCTGTGCACCTGCATCTTGATTTGTGCGCTGGCTCTTTCACATGCTGGAGACCCGGGGACCTTGGGCTTCAAATATACCACGTGTAGTGAGGGCTAGTCCAGAAAGCCGGGGCTGCTGCAACAGATGGGGTGTAATTCCAATCCTCACGGGAGCCGGGTTGCAGTGGGGAGCCTGCTGACGCCTGCCTGTTCTCCCCGCTGAGTGTACGTGTGCAGGACCCTCAATCAGAGCCTGTGGGCTTTTCTAGATCGGCCACTGGGTGACGTTTTCTAGAGAAACAAAGCCAGTGACACTCATATGCTAGACATAGACACTTGCTATTAAGAGAGACGTATTCAGGACACATCCCAGCCGAGTGTAACCTACATCCAAGAGTCAGATGCTAGCCGTGGGTCCCCCTGGGCTCAGACAGCTGCTTGCTGCAGAAGCCAACAGGTAAATGGGATGCTGGGAGATCACAGGTTGGTGAGTGCGGAGTTGCATGGATCCAAGGTTAGCAGGTGCCCAACAGCTCCCAGGGTCAGCAGGCCACACGGGCCAGAAGCAGACCAGAATCCAATCAAGGAGGGAAGAGAAGAGGGACAAGGAGAGAAAGGCCTGTTTTCCACAGGGTCTCAAATAGTCCACACCCTGGGGCTGAGCCCCGGTGGCGTAGTGGTTGTGTGTGAGGACTGCGGCCCACAGGGCTGGCGGTTCAAATCCAGCAGCAGCTCTCCAGAAGCAAGGCTGGGTCTCCCACTCCCACCAGAGGGCAGTGATGCCCACCCTCCACACACACACACACACACACACAAAAGAAAATAGCACTGATGAGAAATAGTCCATACCCCACCAGGAGACCTCATCAGGTCATGACCTGCGCCTTACGGGGGAGGGTTTACTGTCAAACCACAGAGAGTCCTGACTGGGTCAGATTGACACAAGCCCTATCCCCAAACCCAAACCCAACTCACTGCCATCAAGTAAATACTGGCTCATAAAGATCCTTTGGGGCGGGTTGAGCCCCGGTGGCGTAGTGGTTGTGCGCGGGACTGCGGCCCACTGGGATGGAGGTTCGATTCCAGCTCCACGGAGCAAAGGCTGGGCCTCCTACTCCCACCACCTGAGGGCAGTGATGCCTAAAAAACAAAACAAAAGATCCTTCGGAGCAAAGTAGATCTTCCCCTGTAGGTTGCCAAACCTATGGTACGCCTCTTTCAGAGGACAGAAAGCCTCATCTTTTTCCCACGGAGCCACTGGTGGTTTCAAACTGCTGGCCTTGCGGTTAGCAATTCAACAAGGAACCATTATGCCACCAGTGCTTCCTTTAACTATCACAGTCCCTGACACTATCCTTGATGAGACAGCAGCTGTTGACCTCAGCCCTGTGAGGCATTAGACTGGCATGAGGTCCACAGGAAGTGGTGTGGGCCCAGGGTTAGAAGGGGTGAGTCAGAGAAGCCTCTACCGCCGGGACCAGAGGGACTTCAGAGACCTACAATGGTGCTACCCAGACATGGAGGTGGGACCTAGGGTGAGGGCTGGGTTGCCTGGGTTCCCCTGGAGGCAGCAGCATCTTTCCCACTGAAGAGGTGAAAGATGGGGAGCAAGTGTTCACCTACTTGGCTATCCCTGGCTGGGGACCAGTCTCAGCTCAGTCTTTTCTGGGGCCTATGGATTGGATGGTAAGTGGGGACAGATGGAGTGGCCGTGTGAGGAGACAGGGTGGGCAGAGAGGAAGGACCAGGGACAGAGCGATGGTCCATGTGTCCCCAGTTGGAACACCTCCCCGGCTGGCTACCCAGCCCAAGTGGAGGAGGAGGAGAAGCCTGTCTTCCAGGAGGTAGAGACCAGGCAAGACACGGGCAGGGAAAGCCCTGAGGCCTGGGCAGGATCGGGTTGGCAGAACAGGAAGGAGCTCCCAGCCCAGTGCCGGGCCCTGGCTTCCCCAGACCCTGATGGCCCCTTCTCAGCAATGGCTACCCTTCACGCAGTCCCAGGGTGTAACCGGAGACACCTGTCAAAAGTGACAAAACCCAATTCCTGGAACCACACATGTCCAGACCACTTCCCAGAAAGGAATTGAAGGCAGAGGTATGGGGGCCTTGGGTTCTCTCTCCTTCTGAAATATAATAACCAACTTTACTGTTCTACAAAACAACCTTATCACCTTCAAAGTACGTCCATTACACTTAATGCATTTGTCAAATTTGCAATTCCATTCTTGGAAACATTGTTCAAACTCATCTGCTGGGATGACCGACAGAGCTGCCTTTTTTTTCCTTTTCTTTTCTTCACCTCTTCTATATCCTCAGATCACTGTCCTTTCATTTTGGACCTCCTCCCCCCCACCACACACACACACACACATATGTAACAGTCCAGCACCATCTTGGCCAGTAGGACCTGGCCCAGACCATACTGCTCTAAGAACCATCCCACCACCTGGCCAGTTCCAAGTGACCCCTTTTTAAAACATCCCCAGGAAGCCTGCCTCCTTGATCTGTGCCCTGCCTCCACATTCCCCAAAGACCTCTTCATCTCTGCTATCCTTCACAATGTGCAGATCCCCTTCCCCAGATCCTCCTCCCCTGTAAGGCTGTAAGCTCTAGGGGGGCACAGAGGTGTCTTTCTGACCAGGCTTTGGGGCTGTTGTGCCAAGTCGGCCCTTTGGGGTGAGAGTGACCTGGGTTCAACCCCACAGCTGGCATTCTAGCCTAGCAAGCTCTCCCTGTGACTTCTTAGAACTTCAGTGTGCACAATTCTAAGGGCAACCAGCAATCCCCCCCTCTCATGGGAGGCACAGTGGGGAGGCTCTCAGGGGTCTGCCCACTGTGGGGAGCCCTGAACACCGAGTCTTCAGCAGTGTGTCAGCATGGAGATGCTGAGCCCACATTGAAAGCCTGGTTCTTTAGCCCCTCTGTAAAATGGGATGAAACTCCCCACTGCGGGGACCGGGCTCCCTAACAATAACTCTTCTGGTCACTCAACCAGGTCCAGTCTGCCTGCCTCACCTTCCTGGGCCCCTTTCCAGCTCCTTCAAACAGGGGATAGGTTCCTGGCTCCGGTCAGCAGGGCCAGGAGGATAAAGGATGGGGAAAGGTCACCCCTGGCCTAGATTTGACCTCTCTGGCCGCTGCCTGCTCCAGGTTCTCCTGACCCCAGCCTGTCCCCTAGCTGTCCTTGCCGGTGGCATCAGGAGATTGGGGGAAGGGTAGTCCGTGGGTAGTCCTGTGTCTCCAGGCTCCCCTGGCTGAAGTGGGGGTAGCTCTCAGGCTCCCAGGTCTCAGGCCCCATAGTAGGTGGGCGCACCGGGCCGGCAACAGAAGAGAGACACGAGGCACGTGGGACCCGGCCGCCCGGAGCCGCTGGTGCGTGGCGCGCGCGCGCGCGCAGGGGGGCGTGGCTCGCGTGCACGAGCCGCCCGCAGGTCTCGTGCACGCACCCGAGCGTGGGCACGAGGCCTGGCCGCCCCGCGTGGAGCCCACCCACGTCCGCAAGCCTTGGAGAGGCCGCGCGACCGCTTGCCCCGCGCCCCCCAGCCGGCCTGCGGGCCCCGCCCCTTGCACCTGCGGGCCGGGGCGGGGCCGGGGCGGGGCGAACGGCCCCGCCCTCCCCGGCGGCCCGAGCCCCCGGAGTCTCCGCGGAACCGAGCGGCCGGCGGCGCGGCGCGGCGCGGCGCGGCGAGGACAATGGGAGCGGCGCTGGCGGCGGCGGCGGCGGCGAGCGCGGCCGGTCCGGAGGGGAGGGCCGCTGAGCCCGGGGCCCGGCGGGGGAGGGAGGCCGCGCCATGAGCCCAGCAGCCGCGCGCCCCCCTGCGCCGCGCGCGGGTCGAGGCGAGCGGCCGCCCAGAGCCCCGGGCTCCGCCCTGGGGCCGGCGATGAGCGGCCGAGGCTGAGGATGATGGTAGACTGCCAGGTGAGTGCCCACCCCCCCCCACTGCCCACTCCCCACCCCCCGGCCCGGCCGCCCCCACCCACAGCCCCTGCCCGGGCCGCGCGCCCGGCCCGGCCTTGGCTGAGCTCGCTGGGATGCAGTTCCATGCTCAGTCTTCATTGTGCAATTGGAGAGCCGAGGGCTGGAGAGAGGCCGGGACTACCCCCCGGGGGCGTGAGGTTGGCAGAGCTAAGGATAAGGTGGGGTCCCCGCCGCCTAGGCCGGGCCCCCCCCCGCCCCGTCGTCCCTTGTGGAGGCGGGGAGTTGAATTGGGATTGAGAACGGCTGAGATCGGGGGACCCTGCCCACCCCATCCCCACGTGGGACTGTTTCGTCTCCGCATCCCCTCACGTGCACAGGCATGCCTGAGCACACACGCACGCACGCGCGGGCATCACAGGTGGAGACCGTGGGGGGTGGGATCAGAGGAAGAAAGACCCCAGCAGGGGAGGTGACCGCGAGAAAAGGGGGGGGGGAGGAGAGTGAGAGAGCGCTGCCATGGGGTAGTGGCATCAGGTCTCCTAGCAACATGCCGTGGGTCTATAGCACAGGGAGGAGGAGAGATGCCAAGCTGATGGGTGAGGGGATCCCCAAAGTCCTCAAGGGGGTCTGCCTGGACGAGGGTCATCCAGGGTCAACCTTGCGAGGACAGGGCCTAGGGTTCTGCCCTCCACTCCTCTGGATGCCTCGAATGAGCCTGCGGGGCCGTGTGAGCGCGGGGCACGGCAAGGAGAAGCCGCCACTCTCTCCCTCTGTGAATCCTGGTGGGTGAGCTCCAGTCCCGCCACCTCGGGGAAGGTGGCCCCAGGTCACCCTCAGTGGCCTGCGGGGTTCTGGGGTGTTGGAGAGTAATTTCTTCTCGGTGGATGTCAGCCGAGCAGAGAAAGGTGTGATGCTCTGGAGGACTAAGGACTTGGCGGGGCGTGGGGGGGTAGGGGGGGGGGGCGGCACTGCAGAGCCCCAGACTGCGCGCCCAGGCTCCAAATTCAAACCTTGGAGCCCTCCTTTGGAAGTGAGGTCAGAATGGCTCAAGAGTGACAAGGATGCCTCATGACTGGACACTCCAGGTCGAGAGGAGACAGGGTGGCTTTGGAGCTCCCTTGCCCAGCCTGTGGAGCCTTCCGGGCCCTCTCCAGGGCCCCCTGGGGCTAGGGAGAGGTGCTGCCTTGACAACCCTGGAACAAAGGTGTGTGTTTTGTTTTGTGGTTTTTCTTGTCAGGGGCTGCAGTGTTAGTGCTGGCCGCCAGAGGGAGGCAGCCTCTTCTGCCAGTGGTGCCCACTGGACTTTGCTGGAGCAACTAGAGCGTGGGGAGAGTCACCCAGAGGTCATCCTGTCCACCTTTCCTCAGACATCCCTCTCCACCCCCTGAACCGTGAGGGATGGGAAGGGCATGTGAGAACCTCTCATTCAGTACCCAGGTGCCAGCACTTACTCTCTACCCGGCGCGGTGGGTGCAAGTGCTGGCATGGTCTGGTCCTGCCGCAGGGCAAAGACTGGAGGGGAAATGGGCAGAGGCATAAAAGAAAGGCAGGACTTGGGGGAAGAAAAGAGCGGGGGCTGGTGTGGAAACTAAGGATGCAGAGAGGGCGGGGTTGGGGAGGAAGTCCCGGAGGTCTCGCTCAGGTGACATTTCTGTGTCACCAGAATGACAGCAAGTACCAGCCCTGCACAAGTCCGGAGCAGTGCGGCAGAGAGGAGGCACAACAGGTGCGGAGACTCAGACGTGGAGTGGCGAGGAGGCTAGGAAGGTGGCCAGTGTGGCCGGGGCGAGCTTGGGAGAAGAGAGGGCAGGACCAGATCACCCCGAGCCTGGACGACTCGTATTCCTCATCACTGCTGTGCAGTGTGACCCCCCCAAATGCAGCGTCTCCTGTACGCAAACATTGTATCCCAGTTTCTGCGGGCCAGGAATTCGGGCTCAGCCCACTGAGTGCCTTGGCCTCTCTGGAAGCTGGGGCTGAAGTGTCCAGTGAGGTCCGCAGTGGAGAGGGCAGTGGGTGGAAGAAGGCAGGCACAGGACACCCCTGTTGCTGGGGTGAAGGTGCCCATTCGGCTCCCCTCTCCCCCTGCTGCTGGCAGGGGGCAGTTTCTTGTGAGCCCTTGGGTTGAGAAAGGCAGTTTCTCAGCAACCGTCGGTGAGGGGTTCTCCTGGGATTCCCTGCCCCAAACCACATCCACTGCGTCGAGGTGAGTCACGACGACCTTGGAGGACAGAGTGGACTGGGCTGTAGATCTTTGAGGAACCAGGCTGCCTCATCTCTTGCTCTGGCAGCAGCTGGTAGGTTCGCACCCCCAAACTTCTGGTGAGCAGTCTGATGCTTATCCCACCGCGCCACCAAGGCCTCTGGGTCTCTCCAGATCCAGATGTGGCGTCCATTTGAACTCCTACGAGTCAATGTCTCTAATTGCCACCGAATCCATCCCATCTCACGGCGACCCTCTAGGACAGAGAGGCCCTGCCGCTGTGGGGTTTTGAACTGACGACCTCGTGGTTAGCTGCCCATCTCATAACCCACTACGCCGCCAAAGCGCCTAGCTCTCTACAGCCTCGCTGTCATCTCTCGTTGGGGATCTGAGGCATGTGGGACAGACAGACACACGCGGAAACCGCACGGTAACCCAGGAGTTGTCTCTGAGGTAACACCCCGCCCCTTCGATCCTATTCACGGCGTCCAGACCGCACTCAAGGGCAGGGGACGGATGACACACGGATGTGGATGCCAGGAGGCAGAATCCCTTAGTTCGAGCTGCGGCACCTGAGTCTGGTTTAATAGAACGGGAGGCCATTGGATTTTTCATTGCAGCTTAGCCCCTTCATGGTGCAGACTAGGACACGTGGCCCAGATCGCGCTGCCAGGCCCTGGCCCTGTTTTTGTTCACACAATCCCAGCCCTGTTCTGACTTGTTCTCCCCGCTGCTCACCCGCCACCATTCACTCAGGGCCACAGAGCTGGTCAGTGGGGGCGGCTGGTGGCCCCAGGGCTGTTTCCTCCCTCCAGAGACAGCCCCCCACCGGGCTCCTTTGGCCAGAGAAGCATAAGACAGCCCAGTGTTCTCTTAGCTCCAGGACGGAGGCCTCGTTGCACAGGAGTTAAGTGCTGTTCTGCGCGACTAGAAAGATGTGCAGTCGGCTTCCGTTAAGATCTCCAGCCTCAGAAACCCTGCCCGGTGGGGTCGCTAAGGGAGGAGTCCAGTCGACAGCAGAGGGTTACATCTTCAGACGTTGTTTGGAAACCCTCAGAACCTTTTCCATCTCTACAGGCCTCAACTCAGCTCTCAGAGCAGGCGATCTGGCAGGAGGTGCCCGAAGGTGACACAGGACAGCCTGGGGGAGGCCAGCACGGTTAAGGCCACCGTTGTGATCCCACGTGGATAGTCTTCACCTCTTCCCAAGGGGTGCCAGCTCCACTCCCAAGCCTGTTTAGAAGGGCTGGAGGCTCCGGGCCAACTCTTCCCAGCAAGTTCTTCTGTGGCTCCAGGGAAAGTGGCTTTTCCTCCCTGAGCCTCGGTGCCTGGGAATAGGGATGAAGTTAGTTGTCTAAACTCACGGATCCCAGGAGGACCTGAAAGCAGCGCCCCCCTCCCCACCCCTTGGGGTTTCCTTACTCCCTTGCCATTACCTTTCCCACTTCCTGACACCCCCAGGGTTGCTGTCCTTCCATCTCTTTGAGCCTCCAATCTAGAGAAGTTACAGAAGAGGGGCCCGCCCCTCTCTTCAGGAGACACACCTGACCACGTCCTGACAGTCTAACCACTTGGGAGGCGATGGGGGCAGAGAGTTCGTGTGGAGACGCGGCAGGGGTTGAAGAGAGAAATTCTAGGAGGAGGTGATGACCGGGGGAGAGGAAGGGAGGGAGTGACGACGGGGTCGGGGGCCACCCACACACGTGCTCAGCCCTGGCCCCCATCCTGACACCATCCTCAATGCCCGAGGACGGGACCCTCACAGGGCTCCTCAGCCGTTCCTGGACTCTGCACCCGGGGTTGGGGTGGCAGAAGTGGGGTTTGACCCCGCGGGGAGTACTGGATTGTCTTCTCAGAGGCTAGGTCCCCAGGGCAAGGCTTGGTTGCGGGGTGTGGAGTCTGAGCAGCCCTGCTGTCTGGCACGGTGGTGCACTGTCCGGCCCATGGCCAGCAGGTGGTGCTGTGCCCTCGGCGGGCTTCGGGGCGGGGCCTGGAGCCCAGGTGGAGCAGACCAAGGTCTCACCTTCTAGTTGCCAGGAGACCAGGCTCCAGTGTAAACAGACAGGCGGACCATCAGCCCAGGGGCGAGCCACTGAGCTGTAAACAGACTCGCACCGTCATGGCCCGGGTGACACACACTGGGAAGAAGATACACCAGGGCGGGGCCGTGTGATCCTGGCCTGGGGAAGCCCGGAGACACCCTGGAGGAGGTGACATGAATGAGGTGTCCGAGGGGCAAGGGGGAGGGGGGCAGGGGAGGACAGGGAGGCCAGTGCACTCAAGCCCTGGGGATCAGAAGTGTGCATTTCATTCTCCACTTGGCCCCTGAAGGGCCCTTCTAGAGAGTTCAAGGGGCCAGTCTGGTTACACTTTCTGCCTCAAAGCAGCTCTCCCCTGGCCGCCTGGCAGCCTGTGTGTGCAAGTTTGGGGGACACACGGAGGTGACAGGTAACGTAGGGATAGTGAGGAGGACTTGAGGGTCCCATCTGCAAAGACACTATGTCCAGAGGAGTGATGACGTCAGAATCTGCTGCACTCAGTGGGGTTCATCTTTGTCTGCCCTGCCCACCCTCCCCTTTTATTTATTTATTTTTGGTTTTGTTTCTTTGTTGTTGTTTTTTTGGGGGGGACATCCCTGCCCTCTGGTGGTCGTGGGAGCTATGCAGCCTTGCTCCTGGAGAGCCGCTGCTGGATTTGAACTGCCAAGCCCGTGGGCCGCAGTCCCGCACTCAACCACGATACCACCGGGGCTAAGCCCCCCTCCCCTTTTAATATACAGAGAAGAGGGAAGGGCATTCTGGGCTGGGGAGTGGGGCCCAGGTCCCTTGCCTTGGCATGGGCTCACGTGAGACAGTCAGGGAGGGAGGGTCTTACCACTGTCACCCCCTGGGCGCTTCTGAACCCCACTGGGCCCATGGAGGTGAGGGGGATCTTCATCCAGGTTCCCCTGTGCTGGGCACCATGGTCTGGCCTGCAGGTGGAAGCAGGGCTGTGGGAGGGGCAGCCAGCCTGAGAAGGTACAGGCTGGCAGCTGGGACCCATGGCTGCCACCTTGGCACCGTGGGTGGAGGCTATGCGTTGACAGCTGCCGTCCTCATTTACAGGTGTGGACATGCCCTGGGTTCAGACAAGCTGGGGAGGGGGCCAGTCTCAGGAGGGGGAATTGAATTTCTTCTGACAGTAACCTTCCCGCTGGCAGGGCTGGGCTGAAGGCCCCAAGGTAGTGGTTAACGGCAGGGGCGGCGGGGAATGGAGACATAAGCAGAGCTAATGAACCCCTTCGCCCTGTCCTGGAACTTGCCAAGGCCAAGGATTCCTGTCTCTGCACTTCCTCAGGGTTGTGGGTGTCTGAGCCTCAAAGAGTCATCTGGGCCCCCACAATCAGCAAGGGAGCTTGGAGGGGATGGAGGTTTGGGGCCAGGTTAGGTAGGCGCCAGGTGAGGGGGAGGAGAAGTAGGGAACCTTGATGCCCTGCCCCAGCCCCAGGGCAGGACCTAGGACCATCCCGGGAAAGGAAGAAGAACGGTGTGGGAAACACTGCGGCACCCCCACCCCCCCACCCAAAAAAAAAGCAAATCCCCAAAAAAACATGACAAGGCCAGAAGATGGGAGAGTTGCCATGGCAACCTAGAGTCCGTTGCATGGCAACTGCAGGGCCCCCAAAATACTTGCTTGGAGGGAGGCTCTAGGGTGGGGGCTTTCCGAAGGTCTTAGCTGCTCTGCTCGCCCCCACACTCCTGGGGCTGATCCCCTCCGCAGCCCCCACCCCCAGAATCCTTCCTGAGGGAAACCCCAATCTGCCCCGCCCCGCTGCCCCTCCTCTGTCCCACCCTCCCAGCCACCTGGTCTTTGGGCTGTCCCTTAGCAACAGAGCCCATTTCCTGGATACCTGAGTGACAGTGCCAGGCTGCAGGTCAGAGGGCACAGTGGGCGGGTCGCCTAAGGCTGCACAGCCTCTGCCCCTTGCAGCGAGCCCCCACCCCCTCGGGCTGGGGCAGGCCCGCTGAGCCAGCCTTCTCTGGGCGCCTGGGTGCAATCCTGAGCAGGGCGGCTCAGGGTGGCCCGGAGCCTGACTCGTCCTTCTCAAGGCAGGCGGCCCCTCACCACAGACACCCCCTACGACATCTGCTGCCTTGGCGGGAAGCGGTCCCCCCCCAGGGGATACCAGCTCCTGCGGGGGGTGGGGGGTGAGGGGCCAGGGTCCGGGCTCCGACTCTGGGTCAGCTCCGTGTTGGTGACTAAGGATCCCATGGTGGGCACTCTGCACCTCCCTCCAGCAGGGAAATGTGACTTCCAAAGGCTCACGGGAAAAAGAAAAGGTCGTGGAATTTTCCCACGGACTTTCTGAAGCGCCCAGTCCCTGCCCTGCGTTGGCTGAGGAACACCTGGGGGTTCCCTCAGGAGAGGAAGGGGGTGGTGGCTCAGTGGGAGGAGGCAGGCCGCCGGTGGTTGGACTTTGGGCATGGGGTGCGGTTCCTGGGGCAGTGAGGATGGGGTGTTAGGGGCGGCTCCCTCCAGCAGGGGCCTTGGGGTGCCTTTGGAGCCAGGGTCTTGGTCTGGGCTAGACAGCTCAGACAGGGCCTCACCTTGGGCCTCAGTTGCCCCCCACCCCCACCCCCTCCAGACAGCACCACCTCTGGGGTGGGAGAGGTCCCCACGCAGCCTCTGCCCTTTGGGGCCGGGTCTTGAGCGCTCGGCTAGCAGCTGGGCTCGGCTTGCCCGGGCAGCAGCCTTGACTCTGGCCACTCAGGGCAGTGGGAGGAGCGGGCGGGGCGTGGGCAGCGCAGTGATGGCCTTGTGCCCGAGTTTCTCCAGAGCCGAGCGCCGCTGGCACCAGACGGAGCTGCTGGGAGGCTGGGAGAGAGCAAGCCCTGGCCGTGCCCTCGGGTGTTGCTCAGGAAGGTGTGCATGCTGGACTCCCCGCTGCCCCGGCAGGTGGATGAGGTAGATGGGGTAGACAAGGTGAGACCCTGGCTGGGTGGCTGCAGCCCCAGAACTGTGTGTGTGTGTGTGTGTGTGTGTGTGTGTGTGTGTGTGTGTGTGAGAGAGAGAGAGACAGAGAGCGTGAGTGCGGGGATGGAAGGAGAGGCGGCAGGGGACAGAGGTCACAGCACTGGGGAGGAATAGCAGCGATAAGCGCTCAATGGCTCCTCCTCTACAGTTGGTTTGGCCTCTTCTAGTGGGTGTAGAATTAACCAAGTTAAAACTGCTCCGGCAGCACCAGAGGGGACAGAATCCACCCCCGAGGGGAAGGCACTCTGAATTGATTCTCCGGGAGCAGCCCTGGTGGGTCGTGGCTACCTGTTGGGCGGCTCACTGGGGGTCAGCAGTTTGAAACCACGCACTGCTCCTTGGGGAAACCCACAGGGTCCGTTCTACCCTGTCCTGTCGGGCCGCCGTGCATCGGTGGCAGCCAGTTGGGGTTTTGAGGAGGACGAAGGGTCATTTCTCTGGACTCCACCTGAGATTCAAGGTGTGGGGGGTGCCTGTCCATTTAAGACAAAAGACTCCTTGCCAATGAGTGTCCCCGTGTCCAGGAACATCTCCCTCCCACTTCCACCCGTCCTAGGACTTCACCCTAACCCAGCATGTCCACCCCAGGCAGACTTGGGGGTAGGCCCGGTGAGTGTGAGTCCCTTGTTACTGTTCACCTCCAAAAAGGGAAGGTGAGAATCTGTGAGAGGCGGGCACCCTTGGGGGCCACTGCCACGAGGCTGGATCTGCCCCTTGGGATTCTTGCCCACTCACACATATCTGGGCCGTGGCAGAGAGACAGGGGATAGCCGAGTCCCCATCAGTTCTAGCGAGGAGGACAGGCTAGCGAGGAGGACTTTCCACCCGCAGACCAGGAAGTGGCAGGGCAGAGGGAGGTCTGATGTCTCATGGAAGTAATCCTGGTATTTGGGACCTGAACAGTAGGTGACTTGACTTACTCCTCCAGTCCCAGTTGTCCCTGTGATCTCGTAGAAGATGCTTGGCACCAGCGAGTCCTTGGCAGGTGTTAGGAAAAGTCTGTCCTCTAGGGAAGGCAGCTGGTCTTCATGGTGGGGGCAGTTTGCAGGGAGCAGGGGGCAAGGCAAGGGCTCCACCTTGAATCCAGGCAGTTTCCCATGTGAGTGACTGGGGCCTTCAAGAAGACCAATGAGCCCCGCTGGCCTCTGCTTTCTTCCTTCCAGGGTCCAAGGTCCCAGCCCCTCTGCCTCCAGAGAGGGTGCGCTGACCAGGGAGCCACCTGGGCTTAGTTATCCTTTGATCCTCCACTTGCGTTCAGAGTAAGGCTGCCACCTGGCTGGTGGTCAGGGAGCCGGCATGGTGGGGGCAGGGGAGCTGTGCACAGCAGTGACAGGCTGGGCTGGCAGCTTCTTCACTTCCCTCTCTCGGCAACACTTGGGAAACTGGAGGATTTTAAGAGGAGTTTCCCCCTTCAGCCGCTTGGGGCCAGGAAATCCCTGCACAGAGCGCTGCCTCCTCCCCTCTCTCAGCCTGCCAGAAGCAGGCGCCAGGCAGGCACAGGGCGAGTATCCCCTGGTGCTGAACCACAGGGTGGCCTTGGGCAGTGGGCCCTCAGGGGGGAGCCTGTGTCCTTGGTGCTGTGCGAGCAGGCGCCCCATGTGCACCTTGCCCTCAGGGGCTTCTGCCTGCCTGCAGGTGCCCTTGAACACATGTGAGCACATGCAGGAACATGCCACCGCGTGGGTGTGGCCACCCGTGGCCTTGTGCCGGATACTGCCAAGCCTGACTTCCCGGGCGAGTGTGGAGATGTGCAGCTGGTGCCTGCAGGAGGGAGAGCACTGTGTACCTGTGTGTCTGTGTGCACACACCGATGTGTATATGCAGGCTGCTGTTGCCCAAAGCACCAGGCAGACCCAGACTCCGCCGTCCTCCTGGCCCCGCCCCTGCCCCCTTGGGCGCCAGCTTTCTCGTCTGTTCAGTGGACTGGGGAGGAGCCCGGGGGCACAGTGGGTATGCATTGGGCTGCAGTGTACGGTTGCTGTTATTCGCTCCCCTGGGAGAAAGACGATTTTCTAGTCCTGCAAAGAGTGACAGTCTCGGGAACTCACAGGAACGTTCTGCCTGTCCTACAGGGTCACTATGAATCGCTTGGACTCGGCAGTGGGTTTGATTTTTTTTCTTTTTTTCAAAATGGATGGAGCTGAGCCCCGGTGGCATAGTGGTTGTGCGCGGGACTGCGGCCCACTGGGACGGAGGTTCAATTCCAGCAGTGGGGCTGGGCCTCCTACTCCCACCACCGGAGAGCAGTGATGCCCCCCCCCCAAAAAAAAACAAAACAAAACAAAATGGATGGATGCCCACACTCTCCTTGCCGTTCGTGGTGGTCGTAAAGGCCTCGGCGCAGTGTCTCACACGCCGTCTGTCCATTGGCTGCCCCGGCAGTGGCGTGGCAGAGGGACAGCATGCAGCAGGAGGGTGGGACACAGCACAGTCGTGGAAACCATCCCTCTCAGTCTGTCGCTCTGGAAACTGCAGGCTCTGCCTCCCCGCTGTGCCCCCGGGGGCTGTGGAAAGGAGGGCAGCGGGCAGCAACCCCGCTGCCTCCTGGCAGCCAGCTGGCACCCCGGGGCCCTTTCCAGAGACCAGGGCACCTCGAAACCCCTCTCTGGAAGGGTAGCCCTGCTTCCCAGGCCCCGGTCTCTTCAGGCGGACAGCAGGCGGCGGCAGTACCCGGGACGCAGTGTTCCTGGCACAGCGGACAGCCTTCTGAACCACAAGGACTTGTTTGTCCTGACTCCCCTGGCCCTGGAGCCCTGGTACCCAGAGCCTGCTGGGCACAAGCACCTGCCTGTGGGCTTAATCTCCCACCTGCAGATCCTCTCCCCATGCCTCACCAGGCCCCTGTGCTTTGGAGCGAGGCTGCTTAGCCCAAGCCAAACCCCGTCAAAGCCTAGGAACTTCTAACTGTGAGCAGGGACCCTTTCCCCAAGAACTGTTATTGTGCCCAGAATTTAGGAAGGGGAAACACCCCGGATGGGGCCAGAGCCCAAGTGACAGAAGCCCTCCCTCCTGCATCATCCCTGCAGGCTCCTGGAAACCCACAGCCTCCTTTTTGCTCCCTTGGTCCCTGCCTGCCCACCTCCCTCCCAACTTCTTCCCACCTCGCTGGCTCACCTCCCAGCGACGTTCCTGGCCGTGCACCTTGGTTTAATGGGAGGCAGGTGGCCAAGATGGCCTTGCTGTCCCGAGGCAGGTGGCCAAGATGGCCTTGCCGCCCTCAGGCCCTTTGCTAGCCTCAGTCTCACCTGGGAAGCTCTCTTAGCGCCCTGGCCCCCAAAGAACTCTCTGACTTTTTTTTTTTTCCCCAAATTATTTTATTGGGACTCGTCCAACTCTTATCCCAAGAGTTCTCCAATTTTGAAACTCCGGTTATCTTAGCACCCAGGAACTTGGGAATTGGGGACATCATTTGGTATTCCCTGACCCATTTCAGGCCTCCCTGAGAACCCACGATCTACCAGGTCCTGTTCTAAGGGAGAGTCCTGGCCCTCAGGGAGCTTCCCTTCAAGTTCCGCGACTGTTCAATTTTTAAAAAGTGGGAAGGGGGAGGGTTGAGCCCCGCTGGCTTAGTGGTTGTGTGCGGGACCGCGGCCCACTGGGATGGAGGTTCAATTCCAGCTCCACAGGAGCAAAGGCTGGGCCCCCTACTCCCACCACCAGAGGGCAGTGATGCCTAAAAAAACTAAAAAAAAAAATGATGCATTGAGGCTGATCCGAGTGCAGTGGGTCACAACTCATGATCACAGCCAGTTACAAATGATGTATTGAATGTTATAAGAGCTGTAAGAACCCCCAATACAATTATTTTTTAAAAAAAAAGAATGAAGGGGCTGAGCCCCGGTGGCGCAGTGGTTGTGTGCGGCACTGCGGCCCACTGGGCTGGAGGTTCAAATCCAGCAACAAGGCTGGGCCTCCTACTCCCACCACCAGAGGGCAGTGATGCCCCCCCAAAAAAAAAAGTGGGAAGGGGACACCTGCCTGACTTGGAGCCAACCAAGGGACAAAACAAAAACCAAACTCTCTGCCCCCGAATCGATTCCGACTCATAGCAACAGATTAGTATTAACCTCTATACAACAGGTTAGTACTGCTCCCGGGGGATTCTGAGACGGTCACTCTCTGTGGGAGTAGAAAGCGCCGTCTTGGAGTGGCTGGTGGTTTTGAACAGCTGACCTTGTAGCTAGTAGCCCAATGCATAGCCCTCTATACCACCAAGGCTTCTCTTGGTTTGGAACATTAGTGGTTTTTCCTCTGAATCACAGGGGGCTTCTAAAAGTCCATGGAGCAACGAATGGAAAGAGTTCCGAGATGTCCACCCACCCCCTCCATATATAGGTGTGTGCTGGGGTGTGCCTGCACATGCATATCCGCCCTGTGCCCTGGTAGCAGCTGTGAGGACTCACTGCATGCAGGGCATCGCTCTGGGTGCTGGCATGGGGAGGCCAGCATTGCTGCTCCCTCTCTCCCCCGGGAGCTTGGAGCCTGGACCCTTGGTTTCATTTCTGTTCCTCTCTGGAGCGGTACTCGTTCAACTTTCCCATCCAGTTTCACATGACGGTACACCCTCCTCAGAGGCGCCCCCTCCGCCTCCCTCGCCAACTCTGGGTTTTTTTTTTTTCATCTCACTTAATTTTTACCTTGAAACGTGTACCGCACCCCAGGGCCAGGGTGTTGTGCATGCAAGCGCGGGGCTGCTTCAAACCCAGTCAGCTACTCCAGGAGAGAAGGAGAGACTGGCAGCTCCTGTAAAGATTGAACTGCCTGACAAGACCTAGGAAGTAGTTCTACTTTGCCCCGTCCGCTCGCCGTGGGTCAGAATTGACGGCCTGAGTGGACTCCCTGGTGTACTGCCAGTGTGGGGATGAGTACGTGGTCTCCTTGAGTGTGTGAACTGCTGTTGTCCTGCCCCAGGGCCTCTGTGGCCTGCAGTTTGTCACCGTCCTTGGCCGCATATGAACCGAAACGCTGTGTGGCAGTTTGACAAAGCTGTGACACGCTTTCCATTTTCTGGTTGTGAAAATACATAGGACACGGCATTTACCTACCTGCCCGTTCGGGGTTTGTTGGTTTGCTTTGTGGCGACCTTTGAATGCATCTCGCTAAAGCCTCGGCCAGCCCCATAGAGTGTCCCAGGCTGCTTCGAGGTCACGGTTTTGAGCATGTGGCAAATGGCAGGTCCTGACCCGAGCTGCCCCCCCACCCTGACCCTGCAGGCACCGTTTGGCTCCATCTTGGCCACGTCTGGAGGCGTCTGTCTCAGGGCTGTCTCCTTTGGGCTGTCCTTGGGCTTGTCTCCTTTGCCCACCCAGGTGGCAGGCTTGGGATTTGAACCCAGATTCCTCCATTTCTCATCTCCACCATTGGGCCATGGGCTCCTTGGAGAGACCAGGCTGGGGGGTCTAGGTGTGGGTGTGGGGAGTTGTCCTGGGCAGTGCTCCTGTATCACTGGTGCTGGGTCCTGCTGGGGCATGAAACCTGCAGAAACCGTTGCGCCAGGACCCTGGTTTTGGGCTTCTCCGCTTCTGGGCAATATGACTCTGGGGGCTAGTGAAAGGGGCTGCAGGTGGGGTAGCCCTGAGGCGGGCTGACTGCTGAGAGAATGGGACACCTGAGGTGGGGCCCAGGCCCAGGTACCAAGTAAGCACAGCTCCTCCTGGCCATCTCCTGCTAGCGGCCTGGTCGGCCCACTGGCCTCCACCCTTCCCACATGCTTCCCATGGGGCCCCCAGGTTTTCCAGGCTGAAGCAGCCAGGAGCGGGGGCCTCCAAGCCCACTCAGCGGTGTGGCTGGGAAAGTTTGGGTCCATTTCCTTCACTCCATCCCCCTGGCTCACTTGCAAAACCTCCCTATTTAACCGGGCAAGGGGGGGTGGTGGGTGGGGGGAGGGAGATCTAATGATCAAATGGTCCCACTTTGCTGTTGTCAGGGAAGGAGAGGACAGAAGTGTTGACTTGTCATTAACTGGGCTGGAAAGGTTATGGGTGGGGGCAGAGGGTGGGGTGGGGGGGAGGCATGAAGAGGAGACAGAAGGTCTGGGGAAAATGGAAGTCAGTGTACTGTGCCTGGAGACACCACCAACACCCCTCCCACACCCTCCTGCAAATCCACTTTAGATCTTTATCCCTGAGCCACATGCAAGAGAAAGCAAGCTACCCAAGGGTGAAGCCGGCCTAGGGCCACACATTGGCCTCGAAGCGGGCCACTGTGTGAGTCGGGGTGGGCATTTGCCCCCTCTGGGCCTCGGTTTGTGGCTGCACCTGCTTCACAGTCGCCATGTGGATGGGTGGGTGCTAAGTCACAACTCAGCACTAAAGGTGGGGCCAGGCTGGGCGATGCTGTAGGGTGGGGAATGCATTCTGGCTGCTCCAGGCCTTCCAAATGATCACCTTTGGGCTATGTTTGCCAAGCGCCAGTCCTCTGCAGGTAGTCATAGGGTGGGGAGGTGGGGATGGGGGGGTTGCCAGACATAAATGCCCTCCCGCCGGCCCCCTTTCCCCCCCCTCCCCCAACCTGCTTGCTTTCTTGGGTCTCAGGACTGGCTCTCTCAGGAGGTTGTGCAGAGCTGGTGCCCAGAAAGCAGGCCCTGTGTCTGAGTGGCGGGTCTCAGGTTTCAGAAAGGAAACGAGGAGGGAGGAGCCTCGAGCTGCCCCCGCCCACCCCTTGGACCCACCCCCATCAGGTCAGGGGGCTGCCAGAGAGAAGAGCAAAAAGCCTGGGCCAAGGCCTTTCCTATCTACTTCCTGGACCGGATGTTGTGCTGAGTAAACAGCTTTGAGGTCAAGCCGCCACTCTGGCTCTGAGTCACAGCGCCTAGCGACAGCGGCAAGATGTTTATAAACAGTCAGCCGCGCACCCAGCCAGGGCTGGCCCCCCAGGGATGGGGCCTGCAACGTGTGAGAGCCTATTGGCTCCTGCGCACAGTGGGGGTTCCAGATGGAGATGCAACAGGGTCCCTACGAGTCCCCCCTGCCCCGCTGTCTGTAACAGAGCTGGAGTGGGGGGATAGCCCGGGTGGGAGGGCATGCTGACACGCGTCTGTGCGTGCATGTGCATCTGTGGGCTGGTTCTGCTTGCTCTCCAACTGGCCGGGTACAGTGTGCCAAGGCCCCCTGGCTTGGTGGGCAGGGCATGCTGGGAACATCCAGGCCGACTCTGAACACAAGAATTGGTTTAGTCTGTCCAGCCCACCCAGCCGAAGTTCCCTGGGCGGATGCTCCCAGCCCCCCAAGCCCCGGCTCTTTGTGGCTGGTCCACGTTCCAGGCGGTGACAGTGACGTGGTATATCATGTGGTGACTCCCTGGCGGCTGGGGACAAAGGCGCTTCTGCTGGCCCTGACTGGGGGCGGGGGTGGTGGTGATGGACGGGGGCGGGCCTGGGACCATGTGTGTGGGAGGGGGCTGCAAGCTTCCCTCTCACCCACCTCCCTGAGGACGGGCGTCTGTGGGCTGCAGCTGGCCCTGTGCCTCCCTCCCTCCCTCCCTCCCTCCCTCCCTCCACCAGGACTCCAGTGACTGGCAGCCCTGGGATTCACTGCCCCACCTCTTGCGGGGCAGCTGGCTGCCTGGACCTGGTTTGAAAGGAGTGAAGCTGGGATTGGGCCCTGAGGGTGGAAACAACCTGTGTACGAGGTACCAGGGGTCTGTGCCCCCTGAAGCTGACTGGAGGCTGGACTGGGGTGCAGATTGGCCATTGTGAGGCTGGGGGAGAGAGAAGCAGGCCGTGGTAGCCATGCAATAAATGTTTATTGAATCAACTCTTGTAAACAACCCCCCTCCCCTCACAGAACAGCCTGTGGGACCCTCCTGCACCTCCTTTCTCACAATGGAGCACTTCTCCTGGGGTCTCTGTAAATGGCCCCCCTACCCAAACACCTCCATGCCCACCGCTCCCTCCTTTCCACCTTGCCAGGAGACCAGAGCTTAGGGATGGCGCCCCTCTCTTCCCTCCTTCATCAAATGCCCCCAAAGGCTGAAGTGATCACTGTCAGAGGGGCAGGGCCGCCTAGCTGGACTGAATTCCCGTGGGGACACTGTCGCATGACCAGGCAGGGAGCCTGGAGGAGAGGCTGAGGCGGCACAGGTACATGCCAGCCATTGGAGGAGCTGCCTCTTGCCACCTACCTCCCTCACATGCCGCACTGGTGCCCATGCGGGTTGCTCTCCTGGAAGAGGAAGAGGAAATTCCATAGAGTGGGAACCCAGAGGGTCAGAGGCCAAGCCTTACAGAGCACCGCGTGTAAAGCACCACACGGGGCCGCTAGGGTATGGCTGCCCACTCTGTGGAACACTCTCCTGGGATCGGGTTATAAGAGCCATTCTGAGCGCCACTGGCCAGCCCCCAAATGACCATTTCAGAGCTTGCTCTTGGGGGTAGAGTCCAGCCATAGAGCTGGGGGCCGGGGCTGAGTTGGGTCCACATATACTGAGCATCTATTAGGGGCCAGACCCGTCCCCTCCATACACTTCCCTCCTCAGGTGACCAGGTGGACTAATCAGGAGTCATGGTCTGCTGGGGTGGGCCGGGGGCCAGGACTCGGCAGCATGCTTGTGGAATTAACCCGCCTCCATGCCTGCAGAGGAGAACCCTGGAGCCACAGAGCCTGCCTCGGTGGCCCAGAGACTGCATGAGGGCAGCACTGGGGACTCAAACCCTCGGCTGGCTGGTCTGCTGGCGGTGTCCCCCCAGGCCAGGGTGCCCAGCAAGCAGCAGAAGGCAAAGCCGAATGGAAAGGACGCAGGCAGAATTGTTGGCCAAGGGACATCAAGATCCCCGTGGGTGTCCCTAAGGCCTCTTCCACTAGGTACCCCATCAGTAGACAGTCCCCCCCCCACGCCTTTAGAGAACTCACACCCCGCAGTTTACCTAACTCAGGTCCCCGCAATCTTCTTTTTTTCCATGAAAGAGTTCACCTGCAGGTGCTCCACTGGGTGAGAGGTAGCTGGAGGTGGACCCATCTGGGTGCAGCTGGGGGTGGGGCTAGAGCTGAGGAACGGGAGGAGGTAGGGAAGGAGGACTTGGGTTTGCGTTTGAAGAGAGCTGCCCCAGTCCTCCTCCTGGCAGACCAAATCAGGCCTCTGAGGCCCAGAGGGAGGAGGAACTTGCAGGTCCCACAGGGAGGTCGTGCTGAGCAGGGACAGGAACCAGGTTCTCGGCTCCGCTGGGTCCCCTGCGCCCCACAAAGCCACCGGAAGAGGATGTGAAATGCTCTCAGAGGCAGGGCCAGGACAGCAAGAAGGGCTGGTCGGGGTGTGATGCTGGGCCCTGGTCACCTCCGTGAAGGCCGGGGGGCCTGATGTGCCTGTGGGGCAGCAGTGAAGCCCCTGCCCACCTTCCTCTTCTCCCAATCTGCTCCAAGATCCTGCACTCACCGCCAGCGTCCCGAGGTCCACCTGAGCATGATCCCGGCTCTATCTGGGTAAGCAAGCATCCCAGCCCCTCGCCTCTGGCTGTGCCCCACCTCTGACGGGGAGAGTCTGCCGTCCCTGCAGGGCTGCCGGGCAGGTGTCGGGTGGGATCCTCCCCCACAGGGGTCTCGGGCGAGCCAGGGTTTCCACGGGTGACTGACGGTGGGTGTGTCTGATTGCAGTGAGAGGAGGAGCAGGAGCGGGCAGACAGGCAGGCAGCTTTTCGTAAGGCGGCAGGCACCCACTCCACAGTGGCGGGGGGGGGGTCTCTGTTTCTGCAGGTCTCTGCCCTGAAGTGAGGTGCTGGCCGTGGTGGGTGGGCTTGTGGCTGCCACTGCTTTTCATGACCTTGCTTGGTGAAATAAAAAGCCAACAACCCTGGGATTGCCTGCCCCGCTCCCACCCCAGTTTAAAACGGAGTCCCGTGTCGGTGGCAAGCGCCCGAGGCCTATTGGCTGCGTTTCAGGAGCAGAGGGTTTTGGGCAAGGACGGCTCCCTGAACGTTGGCAGCGTGGAGTAATCGGGGGTCTCCTCATACCGACCCACAAAACGCAGACTGAGACACCCCGCCCCGGCTCAGACGCAGAACTCTGCGTTTTGTGTGGCTCTGGGCTGGACTGGCTGAACACCCTCCAGGTGTTCCTTGCACCCCCAGGCTGGATGGAGAAAGGTGGGCATGGGGTCTTAGGGTGATGGAGGAAAGAACCAGTCCCCCCACCAGGCGCAGGCCTGAGCTAGGGCCACCAGGACACAGCCCTGCTCACCGTCTCTGACTAGCCCGGGGCCCAGTAGGCGCGGGAATTCCTGGCCCTGCCCGTCACAGGAGCAGGTATGACAGCCATGCGAGTGACAGCAGGTCTAGGCACTCGGGCACTCCGCTCCTCTGGGGTGGACAGGCAGTGTGGCAGACTGGCAGAGGGCCGCCTAGTCCCCCCGGCAGCTCCCAGCCCTCCATGGCCCGGGAAGCGGGCCCGGCTGGCGCACGGCCCACGGTGGGCAGGGGGAGGAAGACCTGGGTGTTGTTTGCCTTCGTCTCCGTGGTGACGGCCAGGCGGCGCCCGGCCACTGTCCGAAGCCCAACACCTTTGCCGGCACCGTCATCGCCCGCCCCGGCAACCAAGGTGAGTTTCCAAGGCAACCGCGCCTCTGCCTGCCGAGACTGGGCAGGTCAAAGACGGGGTGATTGCCCGCCAACTTCTTCCCCTCTTTCCCTGACAGAACTGGTTGAAGTTTACTGGCAGCCGCCATGGGGCAGTCCCGCTTGCCCTTTGATGTGAGGGGCAGGGCAGAGGGTGCTCACAGACGCTGCCAGTGGGTGGGGGAGGGCCGTAACAGAGGGCTTCTGCTGTGGTCCTATCACTTGCCCTCCTGAGACCCTCGCAAGCCAAGTGGTGTCATTATTACCGTCCTATGATGGGGAGAGCCCCCAGCTAAGGCCACCCGCCAGGGCAGCCCAGAGCCAGGGAGCTCTCTGCCAAGGCTGATGCCTCCTGCCAAGCACAGATGTGGGCTCTGCCTGCGGCCTCCCCGTCGAAAGCAACCCTGTTGGCGCAAAGTTATGTGTTGGGCTGTGAGGCCAGCGGTTTGAAACCGCCAACCGTCCCTCGCGAGGAAGACGGGGCTGTCTATATCTCCTGTAGAGTGACACTCTGGGTCGCTATGGGTCTGGGTCGGGAGGGACTCAATGCCAGGGAGTTTGGTGTTGTTGTTTCCCCCTGTTAGGGCCCTGGGGACCCGCGTGGGGCAGAGCCTGTGGGAGGGTCCATGTGTACCCTGCGTTCGACCTGGCCCACGCCTTGACCAGCCCAGCTTTGGCGAAGGATGGGACCCTCTCTCTGTCTCCACTTCTTTCAACTGTCTCCCCTCCTTGCAATGTCTCTCTCGTCCCCCACCCCTCCACCCCCATCCCCCGCCGCCGTGTGTTTTAGTTCAGAATTTGAGTCTCCTTGTCAGTCTGTTTCTCCTCTCTCTCTGCTCCTCCACAGAGAAGTCCACGTGGGTCCGCTGACCACCAGGTGGTCAGCAGTTTGAGATGGCCAGCTCCTCCAAGGGCGGCAAGAGAGGCTTTCTCCCATAAAGATGTCCAGCTTCAGAATCCCACCGGGGCCGTTCTCCTGCCCTAGAGGGTCACTGTGAATGGGAATCCACTTGGTGACAGCGAGTCTGGCGTTGGCTTCCAGGAAGGAACCCCCCTGTGGTTGTGTGTGTGTGTGTGTGTGTGTGTGTGTGTGTGTTGGTCAGTGGTTCGCGCCCACCAGCTGCAGCACAGGAGAAGAAAGAGGTGGACTGCTCCCGAGAAGACTTGCACTGTTGGAAGCTCACAAGGACAGGCCTGCTCTGCCTGATGAGAGGGCGACGGGTAGCTGCTGGTAGGGGGTTTTGTTTTCGACTTTTGGCTTCTCTCCCTCTCTTTTTTATGCCCCTCTGCCTCCGGCTGTCACACATT
This sequence comes from Nesogale talazaci, assembly GCA_004026705.1. NCBI lineage: Eukaryota > Metazoa > Chordata > Mammalia > Afrosoricida > Tenrecidae > Nesogale > Nesogale talazaci. The sequence continues at coordinate 50,222 of PVJH01016546.1, forward strand.
GACTTAGGAACCCCGGG
>PVJH01016547.1:0-31966 GCA_004026705.1 Nesogale talazaci
GACTAGGGCCAACTCCACAGGAGGAGTCACTCCACTCTCAAAGGTGCAAAATGCTGCCCAGAGGCTGTGAGACCCCAACACTAACAGTGCGTGGAGCCTGCTCTTCCAACAGTGTAACACTCTCCCAGGCACGGTGACAGCCGAGGACAGCCCTGGACAGCTGACAGCCGTTGGGGGATGACCGACTTTTATCTCAGCATAATGTTTACAAAAATGCTTCAGCCATGTCCCAGGAACTCAGATGAACAACAAAGTATGATCAAAAATGTGATGACTAAGTAATGAATAAATATGTTCTAGGGCAGAAAGTTTAGATAAGAAAGTTTTTGAGACCAGAAAGGTAGCCTGGGGCCAGATTATAGGAATCCTTCAACATCAGGCTAAGGAATCTAAATTTCATCCTGAGAGCAATCATCCTATTACCAAAAGAAAGGACTTCAAAATATTCATGGAAAAATTCCGTTATCGTTTCCTTCCATTTCCCCATGAACTTCTGGAAGCCCCGTGGTACTTAATCTGAACCACATGGTCGGACGACTGAGGAACAGCATTCTCCCCTCTCCATCCAGCACGCTCGGGGAATAGTGGCTGGCGTAAAGTGCTGGCCAGCCTTTTCCACTTCGTGGGCGAGGCGGCGTACAGCAAAGTGAAGCGCTCCTGGTTCAGCAGCACCCTCACCGCTGCTGTGGTGGGGAGTCCATCGTGCCAGCCACTGTGTCAATCCATCTCCTTGGGACTCTTCCTCTTTGACATCTTCACTTCTAAGGAGCACTGGGGAGTGGGGTGGTCTTTAAAAACCACGTGATCACAACGTCAAATACGGGTAGCGTCTCTGTCCATCTGGTATGAGGGAGCTACTGTTGGAACTTCATCAGGAATGCCTGGCTGCCGTGTCTGTGCTCATCACTCAGTTTAGCATTTTTCTTCCTCTTATTTAGCATTGTACCAGCCACATGACAAACTACTACAAGGAGGTCCTCTAACAAAAAAGGTGCTGGGCTTTGGAAACAGATTAGATTCCATTACCAGTTGAGAGGTGCAAGACACAGTACACCCTTCATACCCCTGCTTCCCCATTTCACAAAAGAATAGTAATACCTTCATCCAATAACAACTATGAAAGATAAAATGAGGTGATTTACTCTCGTTAGGTAATGTAGGGGGCTTTTGGCTGGCATTAAATAAATGTCAGACATTTCGCTAGAAGAAAAAATAAAATCCTCCATCAGTGTAAGATGTGAAAAAAAAATAATTTACAAATTATCAAGGGTTCATGAGCTAGGGAGGGGTGGGAGGAAGGGGAAAGATGAGAAGCTGATACCAAGGGCTCAAGTAGGAAGAAAATGTTTTGAAAATGATGATGGCAATAAATGCTTGACACAATGGATGGACAGAGGATAAAAGTTGTACGAGCTCCCAATAAAATGATTTTTTTTAAGGAAAAGAAAATACTCCCTTACTTTGCAAAGATTTCTCGAAATTGTAGGAAATGGATAATTAATTCAATGGGGAAAGAATGGGAGCAGAAATATTTCTGTATGTGTGACACCTGGAAATTACGTACGGAATTAATTATTGAAAAAATATACTATAATATTCTAATGTCAAGCTGCTTGTTCCCTTCAGGGATAACCTTGATTTGTAGGCTGATCTAGAAAGAAGAGCGAGGAATCCTCAGCCTGATCAGTGTAGCTTCATAGCCAGAAGATGAACATTTTGGCTTTGCATTTGGTGGTTTCTGATACAATTACTCATCTCTGCTATAATGGTGTGAAAACAGCCTAGACAGTATGTCTACAAATAAGCACTGCTATGCTCCAAGGAGACTTCATTTAAAATTTTAAAGAGCTGGCATTACACAGGATCTGGCCTGCTAGTCATATGTTATGCTGACTCCCTGCAATGGTTAAGTCCTCAGTTGCTAATCTAAAGGTTGGTAGTCCGAACCCACCCAGCAGCGTCAAGGGAGAAAGCATTTGGCAACCTGCTTCCTTAAAACAAGGCAGACAAGGAAATCCGATGAAGAAGCTCCGGGCTGTCATGCGGGCTCACTGAGTCGGAATCAAATCGACAGAAGATAAGAGAAAGACAACGTAAGACAGTCACGGCCAATAGAATTAGTGACATCAGAGGCACAAAAGTAAGCGCTTCTCAGTCTTTGGCTAAGATCAAGTGCAGAGACACAAAAATAAAATGAAGATCTCATGGACCGGGACAATGTGGCTGACGCTGCCAATCGTCTCCACCACCACCCTTGAACACAACCTTCTAGACCAGCAGTTCTCAACCTGTGGGTGCTGACCCCTTGGGGATCAAGCCATCCTTTCACAGGGGTCACCTGATTCATAGCAGTAGCAAAATCAAAGTTATGAAGTAACAACACAAATAATTTTATGGTTGGGGGGGGTCACCATAAAATGGGGAACTGGATTAAAAGAGTCGTGGCATTAGGAAGGTTGAGAACCACTGTTCTAGATATAATTTCGGCCCTATAAGGCAAAGTATTATTCAAAACCGTCCACAAGGTAGAACTATACCAAAATTTAAAAGGCAGAATTTGGAACCAGACATACTTGCATTCAAATCTTCATCTGCATTATGTATTTATCTGTCTGAGTCCTTTCTTCTTCTGTAGAATGGGTTGTTTAATCGATAAACAGGGTTGTTTATCTCATTTTTCAATCTTCCAACATCTATTTGAATGGTGTTAAACTGCAGACCCCATCCTCAACACTGCTTCCCTAGTTCTCCATGAAACAGAAGTCTGACCCGATATCCTCTTCAGGTCGAATCACTTCAACTGGAGTCCCACTCCTCTTTGTCACGGTTTAAACTGTTTTGTAGAAACAGAGCCCAATCTAGCACTCTAGTCACATGGTCTGGAATTTCTTTGGTGCTGGGTTTTCCATCTCATTTCACTCACCATTGTTAGATGGGCCATCCCGTCTCCTCTATGTCACTGTACACCCCACTTCTCATCACAGGATCCCTGGTCCCCTTTGCACTGTAGGACGAGGCCTACGCAAACTTCAAAAGTGGTTACTGCCCCCTCCTTCTGATGCTTTCCCCACTGACCTGGTGGCATGGATTACCTGAGGCTACCTTGGCCTTCCCAAACCCCTACCTCTATCTCTACCTTCCCAAACCAGAAATGGATCTCCTTGAAGATGGGGATGATCACTCGGTACATGGGTGCTTAAAGAAATTCGTGGAGGAAAAAACCTCATTACCTTTTCATTTCATTTTTCCACAAACATTCTGAAGCCTCTTCAAATGGATCTCACTGTCAGTGGCTAATTCTGTCTGTACACGATGTAATGTGAAAGTCTGCTTTAATGCCAGCACCACTTGTAATAAGGTCTTTTGAATAATGTGTTATTTGAAAAGAGTTGAATTTGATAACTCCTTTCTTTTTTTTTTTTTTTTTTTGGGGGGGGGACATCACTGCTCTCAGTGGTGGGAGTAGGAGGCCCAGCCCCACTGCTGGAATTGAACCTCCGTCCCAGTGGGCCGCAGTCCCGTGCACAACCACTACGCCACCGGGGTTCAGCCCTATAATGCCTTTCTTTTGTGTTAAGCCAAAGGCCAACTTTAGTATAACTCAAGTCTCATTAACACCAACTATAAATTAAAGGGTCCAATATCCTGGGGTTTGAGCATAATAAATTTATAACATTATACATAAGAGATGTGGCAGTAAGCACAAAAGAAAATAAATCTATTACTATCCAGGAAAAGAAAAACCAAATTTGAATGAAAAATTTGCATCCATATAGAGATATGCTATTATTCTTTGCATTAGGCAAGCATTAAAATAGTTTTAAGTGGTATATTTAAAGATGACCAGAATGTCAGAGAACAAATTATATCAAAATCCATCTGAAGACAGCTGGACATCCCCTTACAAAAGGGTCACGAGGACGAGACGAGCCAGTCAGGGTGCAGTGTAGCAAGGATGAAACATACAACTTTCCTCTAGTTCTTCAATGCTTCCCCCACTCTCATGAACCCAATTCTACCTTATAAACCCAGTTAGTCCAGAGGATGTCCACAGGTACAGATAGGAGCTGGAAACACAGAGAATCCAGGACAGATGAAGCCTTCAGGACCAGTGGGGAAAGTGGTGATACTGGGAGGGTGGAGAGATATGGGCTAGAAAGGGGAAACTGATTATAAGGATCTACATATAACCCCCTCCGTGGGGGATGGACAACAGAGAAGTGGGTGAAGGGAGACGTCGGACAGTGTAAGACATGACAAAATAGTAATAATAATTTATAAATTATCAGGGTTCATGAGGGAGGGAGAGGAAAAATGAGGAACTAATATCAAGTCTCAAGTAGAAACAAGTATTTTGAAAATGATGAGGGCAACAAATGTGCTTGATACAACAGATGGGTGGATCGTGATAAGAGTTGCATGAGCTCCCAATAAAATGATTTTAAAATAAAGAAAGATGTCCAGAATGATGAAAGAATTGTGGTACATCCCGAAAAACATGGGGCTTACTCATCCTTATTAAACATTTACCATGAGGTCCAATTCCAAGCATCATATAAATGCTGGCTATACCAAGAGCCAGAAGCACACCCACACAAGAATCTTATGAAATAAGGAGACCCAAGTTCAAGTGGTGCCACCAAAGGAGGGGTAACCGACTCCTGTTTGCATGAGAGAACAGTCATAGAGTTCCTGTATTTCACTTGGATCTGAAAATACAGGTTCCCCATACATTTTCCAGGAGGCTAAGAAAAATGGAAGAAAAAAAAATTCCAACTAGAACGATCACAAATGTCAAATGTCAAAGGCGTTTCCAAGAGCTGACGATGTTTCAAGAACATCGTCTGGTATGGTCAGAGTCCTGGACAGTGAAGGAAGAATACTGAAGAGGTGAACTGGAGGTTAACAGAAAGATTTAGAAAGATCTAAATAATCACATTCTATAAAAACTCAAACGTTGATGGGGGAAGCAGATTTTGACTCACCAGAAAATTTTCAAAATAAAACTGTGCAAAAATAGAGCCGTAAGTACAAAGTCACCAGGAGAGGATGCCTCCTACTTGAAAACATAAATCTAACATATAAGCACTGACAAAACATTCTTGACCTCGTTTCTCTCCAGTTACAGATCTACTTCTCAGACTTTCTCTCCTCCATAAAACTGTCCATGCATTTGTTGTTTCTGCTTTGTCACTCCTTGACAACCTATTCAAATGGGGCTTACCCCCATTAGATAAGTCAAGCTTTTCAGCACATTTTCAATGCCATTTTTGTGGTAAAATTAGGTGCCTTGGCTGAGATTCAGGGTAGGCTTATACTCGAGTATAAGCGGTAATCGTCCTATCATTTTATTAAAATGATTTTTAACCAAGTCACCAAGAAAGTCCTCCGGCTTGTCAAACCCAACGGTTATTTCTGTCTTCATCTAACCTGCAGGTTCCCATACTTATTTAGCTACCAGCCCTTTTCCAGAAAGGAAAAAAAAATTACTCAGTGCCGCTTTGGAAATTAAAACCTTTTATCCTATATAGCTCATAATCCAAGCTAAAGTGGAAGTATATGCTAGCCACCCTGGATCTTTCCTGTGCCCCTCCTAGGCAGCAATCGCACTCTGCAGGGGTAGTGAATTATTTCATGTGGCTTTTCTAGCCAGAAGAGTCCTAGAGGCATGGTGGTTATCATTGGGCTACCTGCCTGCAAGGTCACAGTTTCAGAAACCCCTGTCCCACTGGGTCACTATGGGTCAGCATCGACTCAATGGCAGTGAGTTTGTTTGGTGTTTGGTCTTCTAGTGAAAACCTTTAAGTCCCTCCTGACATTTCCCTGCATGGGCGTCTTTGAATCATGGTGCTGGCAAAGAATATGGAAAGCACGCTGGACTGTCCAAAGAATAAACAGCTCTGTCTTGAAAGAAATACAGTCAAAATGCACCTTAGAGGCAAGGATGGCAAGCCCTTATCTCATGTACTTTGGCCATGGTGTCAGGAGAGACCAAACCTTGGACATCAAGTTTGGTAAGGTGGGGCTGGGGACAGGAAATCCTTCAACAAGACGGATTGGCTGACCCAGTGGTGGCGTCCAAGGGCTCGAACTAAAGCGCAATGTGGCGACAGCCCAGTCACTACGAATCACAACAACATCCAGGTCTCTGTAACTCCCACAAAATAACTAAGCAGGACTAAGGAAATCGGGCATGTGTAATACTAAAAGAGGGAACTAGTCTGTTTCAGTGGCCACTTCCCTGCTATAGAATGAGCCATTTCTGCAAGAAAAAGAAATCCCAAGACCACCCTGGAAGTGGAGCACACTCAAGATTCCCACTTGAAATGGTGGGGGCAGAGACGAGGCACCAGGAGACAAGGCCACAAGAACACGAGACAGAAGAGAAGCGGTGCTGAGACTGAACACAGCTGTGAGGCACAGCTGTGGCCTAGCTTCCTGGTGACAGAGGCCAACGGACCACGAGGCTGAGATCCAGACAGACTTAGCTGCTGGCTGAGGAATGGTGCTGCCATCTACAGATCCTGGTTTGTGGTCCCCTGCAAACTCTCCTAATATACCCTTCATTGTGACTATGGTCTGAGAGCTGTGTGGCCCTTGCAATGAATTACTGAGCCCTACATAGAAACTAGAGTATCATGCGAGGAAGTCACTCAAAAAAACTCACTGTCATTGAGTTGATTCCAATTCATGGGGATCCAGTCGGACCGGCTCAAACTACCCCTGTGGTCTCCAAGACTGTGGCTCTTTATGGGAGTAGAGCGTTTGTAGCTCAGTGTGTGACCAATCACTACCTCATGGGGACTCCTTGATGGGAGGAACTGTTGGTGCCCAACAAGTCAAAGATGGAAGGTGGAAGCAGATGGCCACTACAGACAATGTTTTCTGCAAAGTTCTCCCCTAATTTTTGCTATTTCATTTTATTTTTCTGCATTATTCAAATTTTCTATAGTGAATCCCAGAAAGCAAGAAAGCATCTCTGAATCTGAGCTCTGCTCTCATAAGTCAGTTCTGTACACTGAGTGGCAGAACGAGCTTTCTCAGAGGCGCCTGCCTTCCTCATCTGTCGCACTAGCACTGTCCCAGCAGTATGTGATAGGCACTCCATAAATGTTTGCAAAATGAGCAACTGCATCGAGACAATGTCGTTGTTAGGTGCCGTTGACTGGGTTCCGACTCAGAGACCCTGTGCACAGCAGGAAGAAATAAGCCGTGCAGCCTCGTCACAATGATGTTGTTTGAGGCCATTGTCGCAGCCACGGTGTCCATCCATCTCTCCAAGGGTCTTCCTCTCTTTATTGGCCCTCTGCTTTACCGACCATAATGTCCTTTTCTCCTGATAACAGAGCCAAAGCGCATGCGAAGAAGGCTCAACAGCCTCGCGCCTAAAGAGCGTTTGGCTGTCTTTCAACACAAAAGTGTGTTCTTTAGGTATTTAATAACAGGTAACGTTTGTTTAGTAGGCATCTTGTCTTAGCACTTTACTTGTACCTTTTCATTTAATCCTCAAAACTCTACAACATATCCAATATTATCCATAGATTAGAAGTGAGGAAATTCAGACAGGGGGGTTAAGCATAGCCACATAGTTACTGAGTAGTGTGTCCCGTCTTCAAACTTGGATCCACTGACTGCCAATCCTATAATCTTCCCAGGGTGCGACCTAGGTTCCAAAATGGTGTTGCACGTTTAAGTATTTTATGAAAATGTTCGTCTACCATGCAGGCATTTTACAAACCTTCTAATTTCATTACAACAATAGGTATATATGAATATTACCACCGTGCTTAGCATTCATTTGGGGAAACAATGATGCAAACCTAAAGAAAACTGTGGTTTATCAAAACGACCATCATTCTCCCTACTTTAACATTTAGCCTACAGTGTCTTCTTTTACAATATCCCTTTAGATAGGACTATACCATTTAACCCTTGATCATGGCACCTAAGCTGACAAATAAATGTAAAAGGTCTTATAATAATAGTGCAATTGAAAAACTATTAGTCAAAGAGTGACAAGAAAACAATAGGTCTCAGGCTGAGCCCCGGTGGCGTAGTGGTTGTGCGCGGGACTGCGGCCCACTGGGACGGAGGTTCAATTCCAGTAGTGGGGCTGGACCTCCTACTCCCACCACCGGAGAGCAGTGATGCGCCGCCCCCCCCCCCCAAAAAAAAAAAAAAAAGAAAACAATAGGTCTCAGGCCATGAATCAATCATATTGTAAAGGATGCACAAGTTGGAACATTCTGGGTTGAAGCGACAATAAGGCATTTCCTCTCTTCCTTCCAACCAATATTTAAGAGCCTACCCATGAATACCTGCTGTTGCCAGGTGCTGTCGATGTGATCCCAACTCATAAGAAGCCTCCTCCGTACAATAAGGCAAACCACGGCCCCGTCCCACACAATCCTCATAGTTGTTGCGAAGTCTGAGCCCACTGCTGCAGGCAGGAGTCCATGCACCTCATGCGGGCCCTCCCTCTCTACCTCTAGACTATCCTCCCAAATTCCCGGGCCAGCTGTCCGTACTTCAGACATGGCCTCCAGTCACCAAAAGTTCTCAGTGCTAAAGAAAAACAAATTGTTTTTCACTAGCAAATGTAATTAAAAACATCTGCACTCCTGGATTCCCAAACCAGTATCTTTTCTTTTACAGTAGATACCCCCCAAAGAGATTAAAACTCCCTACTAGTAACACAGACCACTAAAAGTATCTAGCCAATAGCTTCCAAACTTTTCTGAACACCATTCACAGTAAGGAAGGCATCTTCCATAACTCCCCATTTCATCCCTCCCAGTTCAGGTCAAATATACAGGCAATAATGAAACAAATAGTTCACGATGTTATTATCTACTCCTTTTTAAAAGCTTGCCTATCTCACCCATTAATCTGATTTTACAAAGCACTGAGAACTTGTCGGGAGCCATCCAGCGGACATGCTTAACCTGGAAAAGCCAATTTCTTGCAAGAACGCTGAAAAGAAGACAAGCCAGAAGGGTTGTCTCGCTTGGACAACTGAGTTTTCGTTTTAAACGTTGACCGAGAAGAGACAGAACTGACCAACCAACGGCTCATAGAGGCCGGACAGGGCAGACAGGGGAGAACTGTCCCTTTGAGTCTCCTGAACTGTAATGCTTTATGGGAGTAGAAAGCCCTGTCTTCCTCCTGCTGCTAGGGTTTTCGGATTCCAGACCTTGAAGTCAGCAGTCCAACTCTTCATCTCTCATCTTATTTAAACCTTCCAACAATCTTTTGAAGCTTCCATTATCCTTTCTTTTGCCCTTATACCTTAAAAAAAAAAAAAGTAGCATTTTTTTTTTTAATCAAGTAAAGTTAAGTGAAGGAGTAAAATTTAAACCAGGCACTCTGGCTACAGAAGCGAGCAGGTAAAAAGAGTTATACACATAGGACTGAAAACAGCAGAATCTATGAAAACAGAGAACAGTACACAGCACAAGCAGGACCGAATCAATTATCATTTACTGAATGCACAAGTGGCAGGCAATGTGCTAAGTGTCTCCACATAGGGAGTTTTTGCTTAGTTCTTAAAACACCCCTGTGTGGTTTGTGGTATTTACTTTCTACAGATCAGAAACTAAAAACTGAAAGAATTTCAGCAACTTTGCCAAAGTCAATCGGGGAAAAGGTAGCAGAACAAAGGTTCAAATTCAGGTTTCCTAAGGCCGACGCCACTCTTTCCATAAAGTACATGAGCTACATAAATAAAAGTAATTTCCGTTTTAAAAGGTTGGAGTCCTCCCTTAAATTAATGCAAGCCACTAGTGATACAGTTAGAACGCCCTACACATTACAGAAGCATCTTCCTCGGTGCAGAAGAGTCAGCAGAGCAAGCGTCAAAAGAAAGCAATCCGGACCGTAAAGCTCGAGGCACTCTACAACTGCCCAAATCTGCACCAGGTGCTGGCAAAACACTATTTCAAGTCACTTCCCTAACAAGGAGCCTTTTTGATTGCATGGCTAAGGATTAAGAAGGCAGATGGTAATATGTAAACCAGGATGAAAGGGAATAATGGGAAAAAGAAACCTGTAATTGAAGTATTAGGGTTACTGACTTAATTGATTTATTACAGAATCCTATTCTGATCAAATGAAACCTCATTAGCCAACAGGCTAAAACTCTTCAAGGTAGTCTAAATTAGGAAATAAATAACCATGCCAATTACTCATGGGGAACTCCATGTTGTCATTTTGGGAGAAACAAAGAGCTAGTGGTAGATATGGTTCCACGTCAATATCCATGTAACCCACAATTTAACAATTTGGGGGATCATCTTACTGATCTACTGCTAAAATAAACAAACAGCCTCAGTAATTGTAGACTTGGCCCCTAACCTCCCACTATAAATTATAACTCTTACACCCATGACCTGCTTTCCACCAAGATGACATAACAAACACTTCCAGCCACTGGAAAAACTAGTGGTGATATTTACAACTAAACCAGCTTTATTTTATTGTTCCTGCAATCAAGAGATTCAAAGAGAAATGTAACTATCACTTGAAAATAGAACTTCTATCAAGTTCTGCCCAGATTCAAGGAATATAGACCCTGCGAAAATATTGAATGTAAATTGAGTAAAATGGGTTTGCATAATTGCACAATTGTTCTTCCTTGATCCCACCTGCCCCCCGCCCCTACCATCTCTCTCATATTTATTTCCTTTCTTTATCAACTCTTTGAAAGAGCAGTCAAATATATCAATTGTTTCTTCATTTCTTACTCCTTAACCTACTGAAATATGGCTCCCACCATGTCAGACTACTAAGATGAGTCTCACTGAAGTTTCCAATGTAAGCACGGCCCAAAGCGCCCTTCCAATCAATCATCTTCTGAGTCCAAGTGACATGTCACATAATCCTTTTTCCTTTTGAAGCTATCTGCTCACTGACTTCTCAACAATCACTTTGGATTGGTCCTCCCAACCTTCGATGGTCTCTTTTCAGTTTCTCTCAGTGGCACGTCTTTTACCTGAAAGGTGCTAAGCCTGCCAGAATTCCAATCTCAGACCCCCTCTCTTCTGTCACACACTGCCATTGTGTCAATTCTGACTCTAAGTGACCCTTCACAACAGAGCGGACTCTGAGTCCTAAATCTTTACAGAAGTAGACAGCCTCATCGTTCTCCTTTTGAGGGACTGTGGGTTCAAACCATTGACTTTCGGGTTAGCAGTTCAATGTTTCAGTCCTCAAGCTACAGAGCTCCTCTTCTGACTCTCATCTCTGTGTGCACCACGCATTCTCATGGCTTCAATAACGCACTTGGGCCACCATGCTGATATCAACTTCTAGCGATCCCATAGACAGGGTGGAGCTGCCTTGTCTTTATGGAAGCAGAAAGCTTGTCTTTCTCCTGAGGGTTGGCTAGTGGTTTTGAACTGCTGACCTTTCAGCTAGCAGCACACAGAATAAGCCATTATACTACCTTCCTGCTTACTTCCAAAGTCCTGCTGGCTTGTTGTTAGGTGCTGTGGAGACAGTTCTGACTTATAAACACCCTACATACAACTGAACGAACGAAAGCTCCCCTGGCCCTGCACCCAACTCAGAAACTCAAAAGGGTCACCATGAGGGGGAACCAACTGATAGCATTGGGTTTGATTTAAAAAAACAACAACATCTGAACTGACACAGGGACTGCAACAGTGGACTCAACCGTAACTATTACGAAGATGGTGCCAGTGTTTCTTCCTGTTGTACAGTCACTATGACCCCCAAGTCAACTCACAGGTATCTAACTATAATAACAAAACCAAAGAGTCTTTTCAGCTTCTTTCTGAAAGTAAAGCTGAGCACTAAAATATCTCAAACTGTACGTGTTCAAGTCACAACTTCTTATCCTAGCTTGAATCTGATTCTCCTCTTATTTTCCCCATAATCTCACATAACCTGTATTGTTCCCCAACATAGGTCAAGTCTATCTGTTTGATCTCTTGATAGTCCTCCAAAATTCACCTGTCCCCAGGCTATCAGAGTCAAACTTCTTAAAAGAGTAAACCATGCTCATTGTTCCTTTTTTCTTACTTCCCAATTGGCCCTTTAAATCTCTATTCAATGCACCCATTATGTACCAGGCTGCCACCAAAATGCTTTGTCACAATCACTGAAGACCTTCTAAATGTGAAGCCTAGACGCCAGCCATTCACCTTTTTTTATCAATACAACAATTTTGGGGGGCTGAGCCCCGGTGGCATAGTGGTTGTGCGTGGGACTGCGGCCCACTGGGACGGAGGTTCAAATCCAGCAGCAAGGCTGGGCCTCCTACTCCCACCACCAGAGGGCAGTGATGCACCCCCCCAAAAAAAACATTTTTTAAATAAATTGGTCGGGAGGTCTACATTTCAGATCACCAACTCTGTATTCAACAGTTAAAGCACTCGGCAAGCCCATAGTTTATCCTTCACCTGCTCCTTGAGTCTCTTCTCCCACCTGTTGACTGCTACCTTGCATTTCACCCAAGTAAACACCTGTCAAGTCTAGTCCAAAGGTTGGCACATTTAAGACCAGACAGCCAATACAGTCCCTCACAATAACTTAAAAATTAGTCGAATCATAAGCATATATTCTTACAAACAAACTAAATCACCATTATCTGAGTAGAACCCTTTAAATTTTTCAGTTATACTTGAGACACGCATACATACCAAAAGACCCCCAGTTTGCACACCCCTGGTTTGACCTATTGCTTTATCTTCCTTCTCCCTGGCCTCTCTTTCCACATTCCAGCCCCCCACCCCCACCCCCACCGCACACACATCATTTTTTATTAGATTTTTACAGATGAACTTTGGAGACAATGTGTAGTAAAAACAGCTAACACACTTGGCTGCTAACAAAATGGCTGGAGAGTTGAGCCTACCCAGAAGTAGTACCTTAGAAGAAAAGTCTGGCGTCTGCTTCTAAAAACCAGCCATTAAAAACTTTATGGGGGGGGGGGGAGGGCTGAGCCCCGGTGGCGTAGTGGTTGTGCGCGGGACTGCGGCCCACTGGGATGGAGGTTCAATTCCAGCTCCACGGAGCAAAGGCTGGGCCTCCTACTCCCACCACCTGAGGGCAGTGATGCCCCCTGCCAAAAAAAAAAAAAAACTTTATGGGGCAAAAAAACAAAACAACTCTATGGGGCATGGTTACCTCCGTGAGTCGGAATCAACTGAAGGGCAGGTGGTAAAAAATAAGGACTCTGGTGTTATTGGCCAGTCCCAACTTCTTGTGGCTTTTAATTCTCTGGCTGCTCCAAATGTCTTCCTCTACCTATTTCTAAAATATTGGTGTCCTCTGTCCTTGGTCTTCTTCTCAGAGCATACGCCTATATATATACACCACTATGTAGAGTCTCAAATCTATACATTTAATACAGGTTTCAATACTGAAAGTATTCTGCAGCTACTTATAAGATACTTCTACCTAGCACGCCTGTTCTAAATCTGATAGGGCTTCTACTCCCATTAAGTTACAGTCTGGGAAAAATACAGGGGCAGTTCTACTTGTCATACAGGGCCGCTATGAGCTGCCATCAACTCAAAGGCAGTGAGGGTTGTGTTTTTATCTGAATTCACAGCCCATACCCCCACAACCTGTCCTTTCCTATGTTTCCATCCAATATTGGTATCACTGTCCGCATAGCCAGCAAAAGCAAAACCCTGTGGTTTTAGACTTCTCCTTCACCCTTGCATCCTATGTGTAATTATTTATTACGTTAGATCTCAAAGAGATTTTCCAATCTCCACCATCAACTTCTTCTAATCCTTCTTTTAATGTTTTCAATTCTGGATTTATACAGGTAAGATGACAAAAACTATCATAGCTGCATATCCACCACAAAGAATACACATGTTAACATTTTACCTTGACCTGTATTGTGGGGAGGGTGGGGGGTTTCTTTACACAAAATAAAGCATCAAGGATGTAGCTAAAAAGTTCCCCAACCCCAGAAATAACCGGCCAACCCTCTTAGCAGAGCAAAATCTGTCACTCTGCTGCCTCTGGCCACACTGCATGTGCTAGTGAGTCTAAGCCCAATGGAGTGAGGCCGCCTGGAACGCTGCCACTCCCTGCCATCGAGGCTTCCAGGGCCTGCTCCTTGGATCCAGCTTCCAGAGGGCACCTATCCAGGCAAAGAGTGACCACTTTGGCTCAAAGAGTGGCCTGGTAGGCCGTGAATGGAGCATGATCCTGATAGTTAGCTGAGGGGGCACACAATTGCGCAAAGGCTCTCACAGTTAGATACGAGGAGCTGGCTCTTCCTGCATTTCTTATCCTTAGAGCGACCTGTGAATTCTAAATTGAAACCTGCCCTTCCAAATGGTTGCAAAGATAGATTTGTCAATGTATTAGAATAGAAAATAATAGGGCTGAGGCCCGGTGGTGTAGTGGTTGAGTGCAGGACTGCGGCGCACAGGGCTGGCTGTTCAAATCAAATCCAGCAGCAGCTCTCCAGGAGCAAGGCTGGCTCTGCCATTGCCACCAGAGGGCAGTGATACCCAAAACAAAAATAATAATAATAATAATAATAATAATAAGCAGCTTTCTGGCTTGATTTATAATTTTTAAACCACTAAAAGGAGGTATTTAGGCCTCTATTTATCCAAATGCCCAGGCAAAAAAATACTAAGAGTTAATTTAGTTGATATTTACCTTTCTTTCCATGCATGGTTTGAAGTTTTGCTTTTTGGTAATATTTACTCTACTAATAATATCTATACTGTTTTTTTGGGGGGGGGCGGGGGGGCATCACTGCTCTCCAGTGGTGGGAGTAGGAGGCCCAGCCCCACTGCTGGAATTGAACCTCCGTCCCAGTGGGCCACAGTCCTGCGCACAACCACTACGCCACCGGGGCTCAGCCCTCTATACTGTTCTTGTGTACTTTTTAATTTCCACAAATGGCATCAATGACATAAATCTTTTGCGACTTTTTCATTTTTGAGATGTGGGGGTAGAGAGACTGAGACAATTCAATAGGACAGACTCCTAGTAATGGAATTGCTACATGACAAGAAATGCATTGCTTTAACTTTATTAGGTGTAGCTATATTCTTTTCCAAAGTGGTTATACCAATTTATACTCCCTCAACAATGTATAAACCCCTAGTATAAATTCTAATTAATTGGGGCTGAGCCCCGGTGGCGTAGTGGTAGCGCGCGGGACTGTGGCCCATTGGGTTGGAGGTTCAATTCCAGCTCCACGGAGCAAAGGCTGGATCTTCTACTCCCACCACCTGAGGACAGTGAGGCCAAAAAAAATCAAAAAAAATTCTAATTAATCATAAATTATGTCACTCTGATGGTCTCTCGTTGATTTCCTTTGCATTTCTCTATCTAGGGAGATCGAGCTTCATTCCGTATTGTTGACTGGCTTTTCAGTTAGCTGCATCTATGAAATGCCTACTTAGAGCCCTGGACCACTTTCCTATGAGTGTTTGTCATAATGACTTGTAGCTCTTCATATCACTTATTTCATTGCAAATACTTTCTCCCAACCTGTGCTTATCCAGAGCACCTGTCAAAGTAGGTAGCTCTATTACTGACCAAGTTAAAAGGTCAAGTCCATCTGCTAAACCTTGGAAGAAAAGCCTTGTAGTCTACTACCAATAAAACTGGCCACTGACTACCACCTGGAGCACAGTGCTCTTCTGATCCACACAGGTCTCCATGAATCAAAATTTATGGCAACTGCTTTGGCATTTTTAGTGGCTTACAACTCAATAGTGAGTGAATGACTAATCTTTATTTTGTTATCTTTTAGCATTGATTAATCACCAAAATCCAGATCCATTGCCACCTGGTCAATTTCAACTCGAGAGATCATCTAGGGCAGAGTAGAAATTGTCCATCTCAGGTTTCCCAGGCTGGGTGGAAGCTGACTCCATGTCTTTCATTCAGGGAGTGGCTGATGGGTTTGAATCACCAACCATTTGGTTAGCAGCAGTGCTTAACACTGGGATCTTCCTTTTGGCATAGGAAGTTTTAAAAGTTAATGTAGTCAAATTATCAATCTTTTCCTTTATATTTTGAGTTTATTGCTGTATTAAATTAATATATTTAATAATAAAATAAATTATTAAATTTATTTTTTCTAATCTATTATCAAAGATACTAACAGTTTTCTAAATTTTATACCATAATAGTTTGGCCATTAATTTACGTGAATGAATATTTTTAAAGATATAATTTTTTTCTTGTTTCCTGTAACATTGGCAAATTATTCAAGACAACTGAACACATTTTTGCCCCATCCATTTTCAATTTCATCTGTCACCCACCAACTTCAAATATATTTTAGAACATGTTTCTGGGGCTTTTTTAATATTTAATAAATCATTTTATTGGGGGCTCATACAACTCTTATCATGACCAATACATCGATCAATTGTATGCAGACCACATTTGCACATTTGTTGCCCTCATTCTCAAAACATCAGTCTCCTACTTAGGTCCCCAGTATCAGCTCCCCATATTTCTTCTCTCCCCCCACATGAACCCTTAGTAATTTACAAATGGTCATTATTTTGTCATATCATAAATTGTTCAATGTGTCCCTTAACCCACTTCCCTGTTGTCCATACCCCAGGGAGGAGGGTTTTATGTAGACCGCTGCAATTGGTTTCCCCTTTCTACTCCACCTTTCCTCCACCCTCCTGATATCACCTCTCACCACTGGTCCTGAAGGGCTCATCTATCCTGAATTCCCCATGTTTCTGGCTCCTATCCATACCAGTGTAGATTCCCTGGTCTAGCTGGATTTGTAAAGTAGAGTTAAGATCATGATAGTGGGAGGAGAGGAATCAAGTTGCATATTTGCATTGTTGCTACATTGTACCTTGACTGGCTCATCTCCTCCCTGCGATCCTTCTGTAAGGAGATGTCGCTTCACCTATTGCTGGGCTTTGGGTCCCTAATCTGAACTACCCCTCATTTATAGTGACATAATTTTAAGTTTTTTGATGCCGGATACCTGATCCCTTCGACACCTCATCATCACACAGGCTGGTGTGCTTCTTCCATGTGGGCTTTGTTGCTTCTGAACTAGAAGGCCGCTAGTTTGCTTCCAACCCTTTAAGATCCCCAAACACTATATATTCTGATAATCAGGCACCATCAGCTTACTTCACCACATTTGCTTATACACACATTTGTCGTCAAGTCTGGAACTTCCAATTCTGTAACATTAGTTACTAAATTATTCTGACATCAATACTTCAATTTTTTGTTTCTTTTGTTTTGTTTTTGTTTTTTGGGCATCACTGCTCTCCGGTGGTGGGAGTAGGAGGCCCAGCCCCACTGCTGGAATTGAACCTCCATCCCAGTGGGCCGCAGTCCCGCGTACAACCACTACACCACCGGGGCTCAGCCCCAATACCTCAATTTTAATTACTTTATATAATAGCTTGATACTTGATAGTTCATGAAGCAAATGTAAGCATCACATTCCTTTTAAAATGGTCTTTAATAATTTTGGATATTAATCCTTATTGTTAATATCTACATTTAAAATATATATATATATGTATATATGTTCCTCTATGTCTAGCCTTCTAGGTTTTTCTACACAATAAATGGGTGCCACGTTTTGGCAAATGCTCTTTTGGGCATCTACTGAGATATCATGTGGTTCTCTTTCTTTTGCTAATACAGTGATTTATTATTAGATTGTTGAAGTTTTTAAATCACTTTATTGGGGGCTCTTACAGCTCTTATAACATTCCATACATCAATGGTATCAAGCATATTTGCACATATGTTGCCATCATCATTATTTAAACATTTACTTTCTACTTGAGTATCTGGTTCTTTTTTTTCCCTCCCTCCCACCCTTGTGATCCCTTGAAAATTATATTGTTTTCATATCTTACACAGATTACTATCTCCCTTCAACCACATTTCTGTTGTTCATCCTTCTGGGGGGTGGGGGATTATGCACCAATCACTGCAATCAGTTCTCCCTTCCTCCCACCTTTCCCCTATCCTCCTGGTATCACTACGCCCATTTCTGTTCCTGAGGGATTTATCTGACGTGGATCCGTAAGTTGTGAACAATTAATTAGATGTACATGCTCCAGTCTATGCAGAACTGAAAGGCAGGACCGAGTTGTGATTAATATATTTATATAAGTACACATCTATGTTTATACCTCTAGCCAGAGCTTTGCTTTCCTAGATCTTTCCTGTTTCCTTTTACCTTCCTCCTGCCCCACTGACATGCTCACCTTTCTTCTGCCTCTTAGTAGTTCCTCCCAGCTAGATTGCTGTTGCTTCAACACCACAATCTCTACATCCTCCTCATTGCTACTTTTAATTCCCTAGTTGTTCCCCTTGTCAATGGAGTTGTTTGCTCACTGCTCCATTCCCCCACCCCCAACTCCCTCCCCTCCAGAAAGGCTGTATGCAGCATGGGATCACCATGGCAGCCTGTGTCATTTTTTTAAAATCTAGTTATAAAGGACTACATTAGTCTGAAAGCGCTTTAAAATTCCTGGCATAATCGACGCATTTGGGTAACCTATAAAACCTTCTGTGCCTGGCACTTCTATACTAGATCAATATATATATTTTTAAGATATTTACTTTTATATGTGGGCATCACTGCCCCCTGGTGGGAGTAGGAGGCTCAGCCTTGCTCCTGGAGAGCTGCTGTTGGGTTTGAACTGCCAATCCTGTGGGCCGCAGTCCTGCGCACAACCACTACGCCACCAGGGTTCAGCCCTAAACCAATACTTTCATTATGGAAATTTCATATATTTATTAGAGATCAATGGAAAAAACCCTCATATATCCATCACACAGCATTAGCAATCAACTCATGGCTAATCTTATTTCATCTAGTCTCTAACCCTCTCACCTACTCTGAAGGAATTATTTTGTAGTAAACTTCATATCTGAATCACCTCAATTACAAATATGTTGATATATATCTCAAAGGACTCTTGAAAATTACATAACCAAAAAATTATCATCACACTAGTTAACCTATGATACTAATTAGTATCCAATCAGTATTCAAATTTCCCCAACTACCAAAAGTTTTCTATAGTTTTTCTTTCATGATAGGACCCAAATAATTTCATATACTTAAATTGTTTTTCAAACCTCTTTTTTAAATTACAGGTTGTGAAATATTTATTTCTAATGACAAATAAATGAAATTTTGTCTTGAAGCATGGTATAGCATCAGTAACAGTCTTCATCCCAGGTACTCATATGTGGGTGCATCTGCATGTGGGCGGATCCACCCGGAGACGGATAGAGGGGCAGTGTCTTGGTTCTGAAGGCTATGAAAAATATAAATTATGCTTTCCGATGGTCTTAGGTGACCCCTGTTAAAGGGTCGTTCAAACCCCAAAGGGGTCTCAATCCACAGAATAAGAACTGTTACTCTAGGCCTTTATCATTGCAGTAGAGGTCAATTCTTTTTTTTCCCATCGAAACAATACTTTTATTTTTTAAATTATGTCCTGATGCCTCTAAGAGCTTAAAAAGATTATTAAATACTTTTATTGGAGGCTCTTACATCTCGTATCACAATCCACACACTCATCCAGTGTGTCAAATATATTTGCATATATGCTGCCATCATCATTTTCAAAGCTTTCTCTCCCACTTGAACCCCTGATATCAGCTCCCTATTTACTCCCCCGAAACCTCTTTTTTGTGTTTGTTTTTTTGTTTTAGGGGCATCACTGCTCTCTGGTGGTGGGAGGAGGAGGCCCAGCCCCACTGCTGGAATTGAACCTCCATCCCAGTGGGCCGCAGTCCTGCGCACAGCCACTACGCCACCGGGGCTCAGCCCGAAACCTCTTTTAATGTACTGGCTTCCCTTCTTTTTTTTCTTTCTCCTTCACACAATTTATTTGTGGGAGAAATGGATCGTTTCTCCTGTGAAGTTCCAACATTCTCAATTTTAATCACCGCATCTACATAATGGATAAAGTTTACAATTGTATTTTTCTAGGAAATGCTATTTTACCCAAACTTTAAAATAGAAATAAAGTTGTCTGTTATATACTAAGGGATTTTTTTCTAAACTCTTTAAGACTCAACAAGAAACAAACGTTCCCTATGAGTTTGGTCAGTTATTTTTTAAACTTATTCAGCTATACACTGCATCATGCTCAGTCTTACTTCTACTTCTCTGAGAGATTTTAGGATAGATTTCTTTTTCATATTATTATCTTTGAAATTTGGATGACTACTATAACTGTAATCTGTTACAGATTGAACTGTGTCTCCCAAAATAGTGAGTCAACATAGCTAGGCCATATGTACTTATCCTATATTTTTGTGATCTGATGGTATTACCCTAAATGCTGTCTATCTTAACCTCTCTGATGTTAATCAGGCAATACTGGAGCAGGGCACAATCCTCAGGGTTGGGTTGTATCTTGAGTCAATCTCTTTGTGCTATAAAAGCACCACACAAGCAAGCAAAGATCAGCGGGACCTAACTACCACAAGAGAGAGAGGCGAGAGTTGAGCATCGTGACTCCTCGGTCTTTACAACGAGAACCGAGATCCAAAGGAAGATCCTAGAACACATGGAACAGAGAATGGAGACAAGGACCTTTGCCCAGAGCAGACACAGGGAGAAGGCCTTCCCCTATCACTGGCCCTCAAAACTTGCAGTTCTGGTCCCCTAAAACTGTGAAAATACCAGTTTTTTCAAAGCCATCTACTTGTATGCAGCACGGGATCATCATGGCAGGCATCTTTCACCGCTATCAGCTAGGAGCTCCGATAACTACTGTGACTTGTGTCTGTACAAATGCAGACAATTAGAAAACAAACTCAGGAAAATCTAGCCACTGGTTTGCTATCCCTAACGGCCTGACTGAATAGCTTTTTTTTTTTTTTTTTTTTTTTTTGTGGGCATCCCTGCTCTCCAGCGGTGGGAGTAGGAGGCCCAGCCCCACGGCTGGAATTGAACCTCCTGTCCCAGTGGGCCGCAGTCCCGCGCACAACCACTACGCCACCAGGGCTCAGCCCGACTGAATAGCTTTAACTTCTCAAAGTTCGCCAACAGACCACTCAATGTCCATCTGAGGAAGAACTGTAAATCTCATCTGAAAACCTTCTGTTGACCCCTTGAGCCAGCTAACATAAGCATTAACATCAAATCTTGATGAGTGTCAGATGTTTGAAAGGAAATTCCCGCCGTGCTGTTTAGCACTGTTAAAACATACTGTTACCGGCAATGCTCTTGATGACACAGTACACTACGCAGAAAAACGCAAACATCTTTGATTCAGCCAAAAATGATTTAGAAGAGTCAGACTCTGAAGAGGACGAGGTTGCAGCAGTATTCTATTTATTGCTTCATTTCTCTTGTTAACACGTGTACATGAGCGAGTCCTTAAATCTATAACTAAAAAATATCCTAATAATTCTTACATAAAGGGGGAACCAATCACAATGATCTACATATAATCCCCTCAGGGGGATGAGCAACAGGAAAGTGGGTGAAGGGAGACATCATCGGTCAGTATAAGACATGACAAAATAATAATAAAAACGATCCGGAGTTCATGAAGAAGGGAGGGTAGGGGTGGGAGAAGAAAAAATAAAAAGCTGATACCAAGGGTTCGAGTAGAATGAAAATGCTTTGAAAACAATGATGGCAACAAATGTACAAATGTGCTTGATACAACTGATGGACGTCCAGCTTGTGATGTTATGATCCTCCAATAAAATGATTTTTAAAAGAATTCTTTCACATTAAGTAAAAGAAGTGATAAGTACTGTATCCATTTAATAACATTAATTTTTAAATGATTTGAAAATAACAGCACATCTTACAACTGATAGCATCGTAAGTTTCGATATAGACATTTGCATTTTTCCCTAAGTATTACTTTGCCTACTGGCCACAGAGTTTTCTGACTGCGTTTCCACTGTCTTTCAATCTACAGGAGTGGAAAGCCTCATCTTTTTCCCAGGGAGCTGCTGGTGTCTAACTGCAGACCTGGTGGCTGGTGGCACAAGGGACCCAGCATGTCCCCACAGTTCCTTTGTACTCAAATTCAGTGCCTGGAGTTGATGCCAACTCCTAATCCTGACTCTGCAGGAGAGGGCAGAACTGCTCCTATGGGTTTCAGAGACTAACTCTTTATGGAAGCTGAAAGCCCTTTTCTCCCAAGAAGTGGCTGGTTTCAAACTGCTGACCTTGTCATGAGCAGCTCAGTGCTTAAGCACTACACCACCAGCCTTGTAACTATAGAGATCCTTACACCTTTTTAAACTCTGATCACCTGGTCTATCTTTCATTATTACCTATTATTTTAGATTTATTTTAGAGTTTTACACAACAGTAAACACACATTAGTAATGAGTTTCGTAGTCAATATAAGTTTCTCAATCACTCACTGCCATTGACTCTATACAAATTCATAAATACTCTACAAAAACAGGGTAGAACTGCCCCTGTGGGTTTCCAAAATTAACCTTTTTTGGGGGGGAGGGGTGGCGGGCATCACTGCTCTCTGGTGGGAGTGGGAGGCTCAGCCTTGCTCCTGGAGAGCTGCTGCTGGATTTGAACCGCCAAGCCTGTGGGCCACAGTCCCGCACTCAAGAACTACGCCACTGGGCTCAGCCCTAACTTTTTTATATCTTTTTTTTTTTTTTTTTGGAGGGGTGGCATCACTGCTCTCGGTGGTGGGAGTAGGAGGCCCAGCCCCACTGCTGGAATTGAACCTCCGGACCAGTGGGCCGCAGTCGCGCGCACAGCCACTACGGCACCGGGGCTCAGCCTTCTTTTTTATATCTTACATTTCCTTTTTCCTGGAGGATATTATGAAGCATTTCTTTCAAAACTGTCTAAGCTCCCATGTTTTTGTTTTCCTGACAGTATTTTAACTATGCACTCTTGCATAATGTAGCTGAGCGTGAAATTCTAATCCTCTCAACACTTGGAAGATATCGTTCCGTTTCTTTCTAGCCTACGCTGTTGGCCTTAAGAAGTCTGTTCTCAGTCTGAGAGTGGACCTTTGTCGTTCCAGGCGACTTTTCAGCGTCGTTGGTATTCCACAGTTTCACTGTATTTAGTGATGGTGAAATGTTGGTTCTAAAATTCTTGAGCCTCGGAAATCATGTATTTTTTGGTTTTTAGAAATTCTAATCCTCTCCCGCTTCCCTTGTCTCTCTTAGAGACTGGATTTCTTCACTTGTCCTTCATTTCTTCACCTCTCCTGGTGTCTAGGGAACACCCCAGGTGCTCCAGAGCTCATACTTTAACTTACTGTTTCACTCAGGAATTCCGTTTCAGCCTTGCAATTCACTAATTTTTTTCATCAGTCGTGTCAATTATCCTTAAACTTAAAAAACTGTGCTTTTTACCCTCATTGACCATAATTTTCTTTGATTAGGTTTTTTTTTCAAGTGTGCCTGGTTTCATAATATTTTGTCCTTGGGGGGGGGGGCAGATTTCAATCAATACTTTTAAGATTTATAGTTAAATAAAATATGCTAATTAAAATTATTGTTCAACTTACCCATTCTACTACCCACCCCAGTTTTTGGAGGTATAATCCTCCTTCCTTGGTAACACCTGTTAAATGTCATTAGCGGTAGAAAATAACTTCTTGCTGCCTTGTCATTTTACAATGTAAGTTTATCTTCAGTTGGGCTTCAGTTTCTTCTTTAAGAATCCCTTGTGGCCTGAGGTATGGAAGTGGCCCTCAGAGTCATGTTTTTCCACTCTTCTGTGACCCAGAGGGATAGTTCAGCTTACGTATAATTAATATAAACTGAGATGCCACATATAAGCAAGGCACAGATCTGGTGTTCAATTTCTCAGGGGAGTTTTTTGGTTTTGCTTTTATCGTTTTACTTTTTGTAAAGCTCAGACAAAGCAAGGCAAGATTTCTTGTCATCTCTTTTTATTCATGGGAAGGTTTTTTCCTAGGCTATCTTTTCAGCTAGGAGATAACCCGTTAAGGACCCCCCAGTTAATGCAGAAGTTTCGTTCCAGTTCCTCTTACTTTGTGGCCAATAGTCAATCTCCGAGGAACAGAAAGCTAGAAATAACTCCTCGGTCCACTCCCTTCACCCGGCTCCAGGGAACACCCCATGCACTCAGTTTTAGTTTCCAGTTGGTTTTTGTTTCTGGACTCTGCAGTGTTTCCCCTCTTAAATGAAGGTTCAGGAATGCATTTAATAAAATTGCTTCTACACATTACTGAGCTTTTCTAAATAATTGCAGCACAGGAGTTTTTAACTTGTCTTAGATTGTCACCTTGCTAAAAGAAAATTTGGGCTCTTCAAGCTCTGTTAGCTTATTCTCATAGAAATAGCTTTTCAAACACGCAAATATAAACTCTAAAATTCTTCAGTGACTCATTTCCTAGCACAGCAAAGTGTACTACTACCCAGCAGAGCCTGCCTCTGCGCTCTCACCTGCACCTCATGCTCCTACCACTCCTATTCAGCCTCTCCCGTGGTCCCTGCTGGTGGTCGGTGCTGTGGAGTTGGTTCCGATTCATAGCAGTCCTAAGTACAAGAGAACGAAACACTGGCTGGTCCTGCGCCTTCCTTATGTTCCAGCCCATGGCTGCAGCCTCGGTATCGATCCATCATGTCCTAATTCTTACACTACCCTCACTTCCCTCTCCCATCCTCATCCTGTCCTCACCTACCAACTCAATGTCTTTCACCAGCACCTTTCCTGACCCGCCTAAGCTGTCTTTGTGACATGTGGCGAGTCTTGCATATAGTATCATAATTAATCATTTAGCATTCACGATAACGATCTGATCTGGGTACTATTACCTCAAAAATGCCAGTTTGGCATCCATGAGGGACTTATAGATTGTGTCTATAAATTTTCCAGGTAAGGTTAAGGTACAGAGAGGTAATTATGTGCCCAATAACAGTCACAAATGGCACACCCCAGGTAGTCTTGCTCCAGAGCTCTCTCCATATCTCTAACAATATGTGGGTAAGCCAAAAAGTATGTCACAGTTCATACCTGCACAAGTCTACTGAAAACAAAATGTGTTTAAACATGTCTTTGCCATCAATAGATGGCTGCAGATAAGTTCTCTCAAGGATACACTTATTTTAGCATTAGCATACCATTCTCATTAGCGTACTATTTTTTAAAAAGATAAACAGCTTGTGCCTTGGGTCGGGGGACTGGACTACTTTGAGATCAGGAATACTATCAATTTTTAGTAAAACTCAAGTGACTATCTTCCCAAATCATTGATGCTTTGCAACCAGTTTAGAGACATGCTGCCCCAACTAAAACAAAAGTAATAGTTTTTAGATGGCGCCAGCGTTTCCAGGAAGGTCAGAGACACCTGACGGATGAGCCTAGAGAAGGCAGATGGTCAACCTAGACAAATGGGGACACTGGTTGAAGCGAAGAAGTTGATGGAAGGCTTCAGAATTGCCACTGATGTGATTACAATGGAGTTTAGACCTCTCTTGGCCCAGTGTTGTCATTTTTAAGCAAACATCTTAGCCTGGGCCAACTTTCAGCTAATGAATGCCAAAACCATTGAGAGAAAATCTGCTAGTCTTTCCAATCAGTCTTTTAGGCAAGATCAAAGTTTATGAAGATGGTTTCGTGAAATGGTTGATTACAACTGGGGGCGAGGTTTGGATTTACTGCTCTGAGCCAAAGAGAAAAGTCTGATCAAATCAGTGTCTTCCATGGAGATCTGTGGGGCCTCCTGAATTCAAAGCAGAGAAGTCAATTCAGAAGAGGAGGGCAATTGTTACTGCTATTCCAAAGGGGTAATCTTGACAGATTTCCTTCAAAAACACGAACAATGATGAGGGCTTATTATAGTTTTAAGAAAATGGAAAATTGCACTGGTGAGAAAAAGGCTAAGAAAATTATACCAAGGAGGGCTGAGCCCCGATGGCCTAGTGGTTGTGCGCGGGACTGCGGCCCACTGGGATGAAGGTTCGATTCCAGCTCCGCGGAGCAAAGGCTGGGCCTCCTACTCCCACCACCTGAGGGCAGTGATGCCCCCCCCAAAAAAATTATACTAAGGATTTCCCACCACCACCACCACCACCACCACTGCTCACTCTTTCAGGATAGCATGAATTGTCGTACAACGAGCCTCTCAATGGGAAATTTTCCTTTATCTATCTATCTACCCTAAAGCCCAGATCTTGCCTCTTCAGCTTTCTTTTTCATTCCCCAACTCTAAAGAACATTGAAAAGGAACACAATCTGAGTCCCTCATGGATGCCAAAATTGCTGTGTAGACATGGTATAAACTGAAGAGTGTAGGATTCTTCAGGGAAGGGTTAGAGGTGAGAAACTGCACCTTCAGAAGTGTACACACCTACATGAAGGATATGTCCAAAGAAAAACACAGTAACTTCACATTTTGATTTTTTTTTGCTCTAGTAAATGCTTCTAAGACAACCCCCCACCCTGCCCCGGTAGCAATACTTTTGAACACTTTTTTTTTTTTGGGGGGGGGGGAGGGAGCATCACTGCCCTCTGGTGGTGGGAGTAGGAGACCCAGCCTTGCTGCTGGATTTGAACCTCCAACCCAGTGGGCCACAGTCCCGCGCACAATCACTATGCCACCGGGGCTCAGCCACTTTTTGACACTCTTATACTTTGTGTTAATTAAAATTACATTATGCCATACTTCAGTTCCATGTTTACATACCAATTTTCCTTACTACCTTCTGATGTTGAGACACAATAGTGCTTAGTGCTTTTTAATATTTAACTCTTGTGTGTTTAGTCCAGAGAAGGCCTCGATGGTTACAACATTAATGAATGGCTAAAAAAACTCTCCACAGCCACTGTTTGAGTTCCGCCTCTTCTCATCTCTTGCCTTCACTACTCAGATAGTGCTGCCCCACCTGCCCTCGCTGCCTTTGACTCCTGCTCACACCTTTCCTCCCAGTGCCCGCCAACAATACTCTCGCTGTACAGCATATCATGACTGTGTCATTCCACTGCTTAAAAACGGTTCCAGCAGGGGCTGAGCCCCGGTGGCGTAGTGGTTGTGCGCGGGACTGTGGCCCACTGGGATGGAGGTTCAATTCCAGCAGAGGGTCCACAGGAGCAAAGGCTGGGCCTCCTACTCCCACCACCAGAGGGCCGTGATGCCCCCCCCCCCCCCCCAAAAAAAAAAAATGGTTCCAGCATGACCTGCAGTGCCCTTTATAGCTGACTACTTTACTCACTTCGGTCCCACCTTTACTGACCTCCTTGCCAGTCTCTGACAAGCTTAGGGCAGGTTTTCCCTCCTCCTGCACCTGAGGAACTCCTACTCACTCTCCCGCATCCTGCAGGAGCCCTGGCAGTGTAGTAGTTAGGCATTCTGCAGGAGGAAGAAGAGGCTTTCCACACCATCGCAGACACCCACGGAGCAGGTCTGCCCTGTCCTAGACGGGCGCCAGGAGCTAGCATTGACTGGGTGATGGGGAGTTTTGCTCCAGTTTTCCCTCTTCAACATCCTGCTCGAATGCGGTCTTTCAACTTTCCTCCAGATTGTCAGCCATCCCGTTCCCACACTGTTGGTCTTCACACAGGTATCTCACTTAGCACTTTGTACTGTTGCCTTGGTAAGTGCAAAAGTGCCCCCTTCGCCCCGCTCCCCCCGACAAAAAAAGTGTTTCCCAACCAGACTGGTGTCTGGGAAGAATGGGTAGCTTGGGTACCCATGGGTAGCTGATCCACCTTGCAGAGGGGAGACCTGACAGAACAGGGGTGGGCGGAGGAGGTGGCAGGCTGCTTCTGTGAAGACTGACGACCTGGGAAACGCGAGGGGGCCCCTGTGAGTTGGAACCATTTCCTGCGGGTTTATCTGGCATACAAGAAAGCTTCAGGAGAGTTCCCTCATCTTCTCATCCCATGTTCCCACAAGCCTTCTGAAGCCCTCTTGTGTCGTAGGTCCAAGAAATGCTCACTCAATTACAGCAGAATGAAATTCGACAAACAAGTCCAATACCCTCCCCTCAAGTAAAAATGCATGCAAGGTCGGTAACTCTGACAAGACTAACCGGCTGGACAGGGAAAGGAAGTAAGACGGAAAAAAAACAAATAAATGTATCAACATAAAGGAATCCTACATTTCTGCTGCTCACTCTGAATTCTATAGACTGGCATTATTCTGTAATGGTAATTACTGTTTAGTTGGTCAAATACACAGTGAGGTAATCTCATCACGAGCTCTTTAAAAATATATATGTAAGCAGAGGATAAATGCTTCCTGCATTGGTCTAAGGCATAAGGACACTCGAAGTCTGGAACGTGTGTCATTAAAGTCAGAGTTGAGTCATTTAATACACTTGAAAGCAAGCCTGAAGAGACCAGGGGAACCCGTGTCCTTTTGTAGTACTGTACAGTCACATGGTTCAGCGTTCACTAGTCCTCCACGCATGCTGGCTGCACACGCAGGCGACATCCCCGCCAGCTGAGTAACCGAAATGACGTGCTTTTTACAGAAAGGGGGAAACGTGTTCGGTGGGAAACTTTTTTTCTTTTCTGCTCATTTACTTAACTTTTGGAATGTTTTCTACCATGTTTCAGACTCAAAGATTATCATTTGGAATATTCACCCTTGATTTCAAATCAAAACAAAATTAATTTCAAAATTCATTAGCCGTTTCCCATGATGTTTGCTGCTTGCTGTACATATTTCTAAATCTACCAATATGCACCTGCCAGGAAAAGTTTCCACAAAGCAGAGGGCTCCTAGAATTTCCCCTAAATTTAAAAGACAAACTCCACGCGGGAGCAATCTTTGGCTATCCTGTTCACAGAGGCTTCCCCCAAACACCCACCACGGCGCCTGCCGGAATGTAGACCCTCATTAATACTCGCTGAGTAGTGCCCAAGCCGGTCCGAATAGGCTGAGCCCCAGTGGTGCAGTGTTTGTGTGCGGCCCACTGGCTTGGCAGTTCAAATCCAGCAGCAGCTCTCCAGGAGCAAGACTGGGCCTCCTACTCCCACCACCAGAGGGCAGTGATGAACCCCCCTAAAAAAGACGGTCCAAATAACTCATAAGTCACTATGCACAATGAGCAGCAGAATTTCCAAGAGCAGGAAGTTGAATATAGGTTCATCTTGAAAAGATCACTGGCTTAAGCCCTCACATACACAGTTTCACAAATCAAGGGCCAATATTGCATCCAACAGCAAACTAACAATGTGTATAAGAATGAAACACACTTTATGCGGGGTCACTTGGGTTTTGAACCTTCAAGAATTCCCAGAGACTAGCCAAAAAGAGTCTTCTGAGCAGGCTAAGTGCTTGCAAGTGCAAAACTTTTTTCACAGACAACCCACTACCAAAAGTTACACGGAGGCGTCAGCAAAAAATAATTTAAATTGGAAGAACTTCATTCTTCTAAACACAGTTACATGTGTTCCAAAAGTGTATTTCCAGTATTAGAGAACAGGCCAGACCTTTCTTTGACCAACTGCCCCCACTGTGCCAAACTCTGCATATTCCAAAGACGACTCCTCCTATCCTCATTTCCTACTCATGAAAACACAATGCAAATATTACATGACACCAACACTTCTCACTTTCCCCATTAAAAGCAACCATGTCCATGTAACCATTAGGTCAGCTGTTGTTCAGCGGCCCTCACTTGTGGGTTACCCTTTCAGGCCTTGCGAGTGTCACTGGGAGGAAAGACGAGGCTTTCCAATGCCCGAAAAGGCTATAGTCTCGGAAACCCACAACACAATTAACCTTTGACTTTTGGTTTTATTTGTTACTAATTCACCAAGTCCCTTAACTCTTGGTTCTGGGCCTGTTTTCCCGACGGTAGAATGAAGAACCTGAATTAGAACAATGTCTCCCAACCTTTCTTGGGCAAACTTTTGAGACTGTACTGAAGGCTAATGATGGCCTTCTAGTCTTAAAAAAAAAAAAGGAGTGATCGTACAACTATCTATTATAGCAAGATACTGAAAATGACCGAAATACCCATCACTAGATGGTTAAGTTATGATATATATATATATATATATATATCCAGTGGGTGAGATTTCATGTAACTGTTAAGATTTTAAAAGCTTTCTATATGCCAATATGAAAAAAAAAATCAGCTCTGGTTGCATAATAGGCAACGCCTTGAGGTATTAGTCATAAGGTCAGCAGTTTGAACCCACCAGTAGGTCCATGAAATAAAAATGAGGCTGTCTGCTCCCCATAAAATTTAAACATCAAAAAAAAATTTTTTTTAACATCTCAGAAGCCCAAAAGGACAACTCTATTCTGCTCATAGAAGGTCCCTAATGAACAACTCGAATGCAGGGAGGGTGTGAGTTTTATGGTCTACTGAAAGGATCATCTTGTTACACAATGCTAACCAACTCTACAGTCAGCAGCTCAGTCCTGGGGCTGCAGAGATCTGTTGCGCTGGAAACCCAAAGGGGTAGGTCTACATTGTCCTACAGGGTCGCTCTGGATCCTTGATGAAAGTGGTCCTATATGGTCACTTAATGAAAGTGGGGTTTGTTGTTGTTGTTGCTTTTGGTTTATTGTTAAGTGAATAAAAGCAAGTTACAGCATACATTAAGATATGAGCAACCTATTGCACTAAAAATGAAAAAATATATTTAAATTTTCATTTATCTGCATAAAGAAACTGGAAGAATAAATAAGAATCTTTTCTGAGAATGAGAAGTAAGCGATGTGGGAGAAGAGACTTTTCACTGTACACTTCTTTATGGTCTAGTTTGAATCATGCAAGTATATTATTACCTGAACTTTTACACTAAAATAAACTATAGCCCTAGTGGCCTAATGGATAAGGCACTGATCTCCTAAAATATAGACCACTTCAAGAGTTGTAGACAACCCACTGAAGACCCAGTTGTTGTTTTTTAAAGCAAAAAAAAAAAAGCAATAGAAACACAATCTCAAGCCCTGCTCAGCAATAATCTATAATTTTTTTATTTACTAAACATTTAAAAGTATATTCTCAAAGATTCAGCAGTAAAACATTTAAAGATAAATATTTTCACTATGACCCTCATATAAATATATAAAAATAATTGTTGGTGGCTATAAAGTGACCCAATATCCCCAAACTTGGAATCTCACTTTAGGTAACTTCCCTTAATCAAGGAAATACTAAACCTATGCCACAAATTTTTCTAATTAAAAAAAAAAATTTGTGTAGAAATCATCACGGTTCAAATTTCAGGCCTGATAATTCATGAGGAATTTCAAGTTTAAGAAATAAAATTGCTAAAAAAAAAAAAGGGGGGGGTGCTGAGCCCTGGTGGCGTAGTGGTTGTGCGCAGGACTGTGTCCCACTGGGATGGAGGTTCAATTTCAGCTCCATAGGAGCAAAGGCTGGGCCTCCTACTCCCACCACCAGAAGGCAGTGATGCCCCCCCAAAAAACAAACAAACAAACAAAAAAGAAATAAAACTGCTATCCTCTTTGACAGCAGAATCAACAGTACCAATAAGATGATCAAAGAAACATCATCTCAGAATCTGAAGCAAGTTAAGTAGCATAAGATCATCACACAGCATGGACAAATTAAACAATGGCGGTGGGGTGGGGAAGAGCAGACCCTCCCTGACATGGGGCCGGTTTACACTGGTAGGAAAGTAACTTCACTTCTCTGGATCTCCGCTTCATCAGTGATGGGGACACGTTGTGCAAACTAAGAGAGGCACATGAAGTCAGGTGCCATGGACCCTCACGAGCCCAGCGATCTCCTGGGGCGCAGCCCCGCCGGCTTGAATCCAGAGACCGCCTTCTGGAACCTATTTCTACGTTTCGGAGGCTGTACTTTTAGACATAAGACAATGTTTCTTTCCCAACACATGGCGAACTTCCCGAAGTTATCAATCCCCTTCCTTTCCTGATTCATTTCTTGAAAATCGCCTTCGAGCAAGGGTGCATCTTTTCATCAAGCAGTGCGGTTGACAGGGTGCTATGCTTTAACAGTTATTTATGCTCTTGTCTTTCAATCAGGGCGTTTTCTAGCTCAAACCTCAGCATGAAAG
>PVJH01016547.1:32066-50458 GCA_004026705.1 Nesogale talazaci
GCGGGGGGAAGGAGTTTTCCCTGGTCGGGATCTAACAAAGCAAGCTTAGGGATGGTAATTATCAATAAAAATCGCTGTCATCTGTTTCCTTCCCATGTGCCAGACTCTGGGGCAAGCATGTATTTTCCAAGATTGCAGGGGAAGGGGAGAAAAGGGGATGCACACACGAGTTCCGCCCACTCTTCAAACTAGGCCGGTTCCCTCACCATTATCGAGCCCTCCGGGCACTCCCGGCCCCGCTACTTACGGACTCCTTCGGGCCCAAGAGCCCCATCAGTCCGGGCCCAAACGCCGTCAAGACCTCCACTCACCACCCAAAGGCAGCGAGCCTGCGGTCCTCCGGGGGCCCCGCCAAGTTCAGGGCCCTCCCTGGACACGCCCAGGCCGACCCGCTCCCCGGACGGGCCGGGAGTCGAAGGATCCCGCCAAACTTCTGACTTACGTAAGGCGCGGGGTCCCCTCTCCGCCCTTCCAAATCCGACGTGCCCGTACTTCACGCCGAAGTTGGGAATGCAAGACACAGACACTGCCCGCGGGCAGAGCCCGGGCTCCCACCCCCGCGAACTCTCCACCCCCGAACCAGGCCGGGGCGCGCGCAGCCCCGCTCCCCAGCCCCAGAGGAGGCGGAGGGGGAGGAGGAAGGGGAGGAGGGGGAGCTCCACCTGGCTCGGCGGGCGCCGCGCGCTGCTCCGGCTCCGGCCCGGGCTCCGCGGCGGCCGCGCCCCCGTCCCGGCGCGGGCGGCAGCGCTCCGGCTGGCTGCGGCGGACGCGCTCGCCCGCCACCTCCGCGTCTGCCTGGCTGGCGTCGCGAGCCCGACGGCGGGCCCAGCCCGGGCCGCGGGCGCGACAACGCGGGCAGCCGGGGCCCGCCGCGTCGGCGGCGCGCAGGGCGCAGCCTTGGCACAGCGAGTGGCCGCACGGCAAGGCCGCCGCTTCCCCCGGCGTCTCCAGGCACCCGGCGCAGCCCGAGTCCTCCGGCCTCGGGGGTCGCGACGGCTGCAGCAGCGGCGGTGGGAACACCAACAGCGCCGGGCCGGAGGCCCCCGTCTTCGCCGCCGCCATCTCGTCGCAGCGGCCCCGCCGGCCCCGTCGACTCAGAGCCGCCGCGGCCGCCGCGGAAGAGGCCCGAGTACTCGGGCCTGCCGCCGCCATCTTGTTTCCCGTTTGAAGGGAGAGTCTGTTGCAAGGGAGGGGAGTAGAGGGCGGGGCAGTGGGCGGGCGGCCGCTCGTGTGCATATTCATGAGGGGGAGGGGCTCCCGTGAGCGCGGAGGAGGTTTTCCTCGGACCCGGTAGGCAAGCGCTCCTATCTGATTAGTGGGGCTGAGACCCGGTGGCGGAGTGGTTGAGTCCGGGACTGAGGCCCACAGGGCTCGCGGTTCAAATCCAGCAGCTGCTCTTCAGGAGCAAGGCTGGGCCTCTCATTGCCTCCAGAGGGCAGTGATGCCCCCCCCAAAAAGAATCTGATTAATATTAATAAGTTATCCTTTACATGTACTTTCTTCCCCCACCCCCTTCAATGCCAAATCTTTGCGGCGTCCTCTTATAGGAGAATTGAAGGAACGTAGTTGTAAGCACTGAATGATACTAACCAAAAAGGATGACTTACACTTAATCCTGCAGCCCCCTCATAACGAACACTATGGTGAACGAATTATCCAGAAACCAGCCTCTCCTAAGGCGTGCCTGTACAATGGGAGTGAGACAAGGCCCACGGTGACCAGCATTCTCCTCCGATAACGGCCAAAGCAGTCTCCTGCCAGCCCCTGCTTCCTGATCCTCTCCACAGTCTGTCCCCGAATGCTCCTCCAGAGGCTGGCACAACCACACTTGTCTGAGGGCTCTACCCCCAGCCGCCAGCTCATTCTCTTGAATCTTACTCCTAGGCATGTGCTTAGGTTTGGTGTTTCCCTAGGTTCAGGCCTCAGCCCTCCCACTGCATGCCTCCTGCCGCTGAGCACCTCAGACTTCCTTCCTCAGAAACTCCCACTTTGATACCTGCTGGCCTGACCTAGGTCCAGCCCAGCATATTCCACAGCCTGCTGGAATGGATGTCAGTGACCTTCATATTCTTATTCATGGACAAAGCTAATCCCACTGTCTCTGATCCCCCTTTCAGAACAGCTTGTCTTCCTCTTCCCTCATTCTAGTCCATCTTCCCGGTCCCTCGACTCCAGATCTCATCATCTCTAGTTTCTCCCTCACCTCCCCCATCTGTTAGCTTGTGGTCTTGTCAGTTCTCCACCAAAAATATCCCATTGACCCATTCCTCCTCATCCCCAACTGTGGCAGTTACATCATCTGTCAACCTGCGAAGGGGTGGAGTCTAGCCTGTCAATCAGGGCACAGCCAATGAGACCTCTGTGTGAGCATGGTCTTCTGTTGATTCTGGGAACTCCTGTATCCCTCCCTGGAGGCTTCATCTTCCTGCTGACATGCCACATAGAACTATGTTGATTGCAGCCAGAGCCATGGAGCTGTAGGAGCCATGTGGAGACCCATGCTAGCGTTGAGATGCTTCCACTGTCACTGGATCCACTAGACTTTCCAAAACCCACTGACCCTTGATCTTCCTGCATTCGGTGTTGTTGCATGGCTACATGAGTCTGAAGAGGAATTTGTAGACTGGTATTGGATATAAGGGCTAATATCGGACCTATGCACTTGATGACTGGGGTGTTTTCTCAATATACAATTACTCTTTGTTATAAAGTTCTCTCTTGTACACATACGCGTGTCTCCCTGGGTTTGTTTCTCTAGTCAGTCGGGACCAACACATCATCTGTGTCAGTCAGGGTAGACTAGAGAAACAAATGCACACATACCTGTGTATAAGAATGAGGTTTGGGCTGAGCCCCGGTGGCGTAGTGGTTGGGCGCGGGACTGCGGCCCACTGGGACGGAGGTTCAATTCCAGCAGTGGGGCTGGGCCTCCTACTCCCACCACCGGAAAGCAGTGATGCCCCCCAAAAATGAGGTTTATATATAAGAGCAACCCAGCCCAGTCCAAACCCCTAAGTCCAATAGTAGCCTATATGTCCAATACCAATATATAAAGTTCTCTTCAGACTCAGAAAACACATGAAATGACACCGAATGCAGGACAATCAGAGGCCAGTGGGTAGAAAGTCTTTGGATCCAACGGCATTGTAAACATCTCAATGCTGTCAGGGGTCTCCAGGTGGCTCCAGATCCAGGGTTCTGACTGCATCAGAGTAGATCTATGTGGCTTCTCCAGCTCAGGGCACTAGTGAAGTCCCATGTGTTTTGTCAGCTGCAAGGTCTCCCAGGGAGTCAACAGAGAGAGAGATAGTATCTTCTGCCTTCAAGAAGGAATCCTGGATTTCCCAGAATTCTCAGAAGGCCGTGTCCACCCAGAAGCCTCATTGGCTATGATCCTATTGACAGACTAGACCCCACCCCTTCACTCGTAATCCTCTCAAATTGACAACACATCATCCCATCCCCACTGTCCCATTCAGATTTCTTCATGGCACATCTCGATTATTATAGTCGTTTAAAGAAATATGTGGTTTCCCTCCCCAGTCTCTCTTCCTCCCATCCATCCTCCACAACGCTCAGAGCTGCTTCTTCAACTACAGCCCTGACCACGGGAGGATGTGGTGCTCCGAGTTGGCTGTCAGCCCGCTTTCTGGATGCAGAAGGCTGGGGAGAAGGACTCCTCACTGATGGAGAGGTGGCTGTACTATAGCACCTTTGCTTTCTTAACATTCAGATAGAGCAGAAAAGACATTAAACAAGTGGCATTTCTGGCTGAAAAACTTTAGAGAAAAGCCCAAGTTTTGAAGGAAGGCACAGTCAAGGTAGCACCATAATGTAAAGGCAATATAGATGAGATGGCCCAGAAACAGTGACGGAGCTGGTAGTAAACTCATCTAAGGCAGAAAGATGGGTCAAAGTCAGGAGAGCAAGGAGATGGACGCCAAGACCAACAGAGGACAGTCAGCCACTGGAGATGGGTCAACGGGTAAGCGAATTAGGATGTGCACAGAAGCCTAGACTGTCGATCCGTCCAGATCACCCCCGTGTGGCCTCAGTTGTCCTTCACCCATGGGTCTTTCGCACATTCCTCCCTGGCCCATGACACCTGACAAGGAATTCAAAGATCATGATGTCCATCATAAGAAACAGGGCCCTTCAGGTGAGCCGTCCGCTCTTGACAGTCTGAGGCCTTATTCTGAAAGGCTTGTTTGCTAACACTCAGAAGAGCCCTGTGCGTTTCCTCGAATACAAATAAAGACTGCAAAGCCCCCTTTGCAGGGGGAAAAGAGCGGTCTGAGTAGTACTGGACCAGAAGCCAGGAGGCCTGCTCTCTGGTCAAATGATCTCTGGGAGACTGATTCTCTCCACGCCTCAGTCTTCTCATCTTTAAAAGAAAGTTGCAACCATTCTGATCCTGCTATGCACCTCGGAAACATCGATTCCTAGGCCCAAAACAGATGGGATGCAGTATGTGTGTTTTCTTAAAAGGCTGGGAAATTCTCATGCTGAGACCCCCAGAGTAGACGAATTCAAAGATCTCCAGCACTAACTAACACTCTTCAAGTCTGACCCCCACTTCCCAGCCTCTTCTCCGGGCTCTCTAAAGGAGTCGTCTTACGAAGGCAGCAGCAATGACAGAGGACAGGCAAATCTAAGACCCCTAGAGCATCATTCGCGAGGCAGGGAAAACGAGGGCGTTGACCCTGATTCTAAAGTTGGAGGTCCAGGCGCCCTCAATGTGGGTCGCAATAGAACATCTGCCAACACAGAAAAAGTCACGTGCCAGAAGATGAGGTCTTAGGCGTGGTAGACGTTTTTGCTGTGTTCAGTTCAACACCAGCGTCCAGGCCCCCTGATTGTGGGAGGGTGGAAGTGGGTGGTGGGGAGGAGAAATGCTATGGAATAATGATGAGACTCAGATGCCAAGGCTGGCAACACTCTCCCTGCCGCCTACGAATCAGCATATGGCGTGGCCGCTTTTCTCCAAACCGTGCATCTTCATGGAATACTACAAATACACAGAGACCATTTTAGAAACTATTTATGGCAGCAGGAACAGTAGTTAGCCAGGAACATTGCGCCCCCAGTACGGGCCCCTGCGTGGTGGTGAAGGGTCCCTGCTGAGCCCCGGACCTGCACAGGCTGGGTGTCTGCCTTCTGAAAGGACAGCCTGTTTCCTACACCTGATTGCTCTACTCTTCCTGTCAAGTGTCTGTATTCTTCCCATAAATTCCTTCTCTTCTTCGGCGAACTTCTGTTTGTAGCCAACCCCAAGCACAACAGACATTTGGTGTGTTATTTTGGAAGGACTGCCAAAAAATGGTTGTCAACAGTCTTTTTTGGGCATCACTGCCCTCTGGTGCGAGTGGGAGGCCCAGCCTTGCTCCTGGAGAGCTGTTGCTGGCTTTGAACCGCCAAGCCACTGGGCCGCAGTCCTGCACTCCACCACTATGCCACCAGGGCTCAGCCCTGGTTGTTGCCAGTCTTAAACCAGTGGAGGAAGCTTCAGCTTACTGCCTAAGTTGTAGATGTGGGATTTTTTTCTCCCCCCTCCCCACGCCCATAGCACAGACTCTCAGGGAAAGAGACCCCCCACAGATTCACATCTCAGACTCAAGGATGCATTTCCTAGACTTCTTCCCTGACTGCTTTGAAGCTGTGATTCCCGCCAGCCTGCCCCAGAATGACATTGCTGCCCAAAGCCACGCTGCCCCAATGGCTCTGCGTGGCTCATCCCCATTAAGGCGCCGACTCCCAATCACGTCAGCCTGGTGCCTCCAAGTCTTCCTGCAAGACAGATGCGGGGCAAGGCCCAAATTTCAAGAGGAGACAAGACGGTTTCTCCCCGTAGGCCCTGGAAGGCCTTCAAGTCAGCCCAGGACCTGAGTCCATCCTACGACAGCACACATCTGGGAAGAAGGACCCATCCCTCAGCGCAAAACCACCCTTTCCCACTCATCTGGGTGGGGAGCATCTTCTGCACCCTTCTTCACTCAGGCCTAGAGAGGTGACCCTTCCCCCTGGCTTGAACGATTCTTCACTTCCTTTTGTTTCAGGTGAAGAGGTAGCCACTTTTGCAAAGCGAACCCCTCTGGCCTGCGTTCCCTCATATCATCTTTCCAGGCTCTTCCAGACCCGTCCAAAGAGTCTACAAAGACAAATCACACTTGGCCCTTACTCTCCTCCAGGTCCCAGCATAAGGCGAGACAAGCATCCAAAGCATTAAAACCGAACTACAACCGGAGTGTGATGGAAACAGAGCATGGCAGGGATGGTGGGGCGGGGGGAGGCTTCACAGAGGAGGGGACGCTTCAGTCCCCTTTTGAAGGACGAGTTCACATGCTGTAGAAAGGACCACCCCGTTCCAGGCAGAGAGAAAGCGGGAACCAAGGCGCCAAGACTGAAAGGGCCGGGGCCTATGTGAGGCTGAACCAGGAGGGACCTTGGGGAAGAGGAAGGCCCGCCACCAGGTGGATGGACACATGGCTGCGGCGATGGGCTCCGCGTGAGGACCCCAGTGAGGAGGACGCGGGACTGGGCAGCTTGTCCTTCTGTTGTGCTCGGGGATGCCATGAGTCAGCCCTGATCTGATGGCAGCTGACCCCGCCGGAACGTTGGGACGCGGGCGGCGCTGGAACATCAGAGAAGCGGAGGAAGAATCTATTGAGCGACTGCCATGTGCCAGACACCATGCGGTACACCTTCTCGTCTACATCTCCAGTCACCCCCTCAGGTAAGCACACTCTTGCCTCCTCTTACAGAAGAACACACCTGGGATCCTGGGAAGGATGGAACGTTTGGGTCAAGGTCGTGTTACCGTTAGCTGTGTGCCGTATGCAGGTAGCGCTCGGTCCTGCAGTTGTCACTGAGGAGTGGAACGTCCGAGAGTAGACTTCGTGCCTGTGCCCACGAAGCTGAGAGGTCATGGGGGTATATGGAAGGGAACTAGAGTGCATTCAGTAAGGACCTGAGCACCTACTATGTGACAGGGACTAATCTAGGGACGAAGACTCCGCAGTAAAAGAGGCAGACCAGGAACGAATGGGTGGTGAGCCATGTTTAGGCACAGTGTTTGGCAGGTTCCAGAAGCTGTGGAGGAAATGAATGCTTACCCCTTGGTTAGAAGTTTAGAAAGGTTCCCAGTGCAGTGCATTGTCACGGAGGGGAAAGAAATCCATTTAGCAATCAAGCCCCACAGGCAGCGCAAAGTCATCCTTCATTTCTTTAATTTTGCCCCTCAGAGACTGTACATTTACCTAGCACTGGCCTCAGGGAGCCCCTCCTGCAGTCTCACTCTCTGCACACACCCCACCCACCCACCCACCCTCAGTCTTTCTTCTTCTCTGCCCTACCCCTCACAGCCCCTACCCTCTTGGTCTAGGTCAGCCGTTCTCAACCTGTGGGTCTCAGACCCTTTGGAGGTTGAATGACCCTTTCACAAGGGTCACCAGATTCATCACAGTAGCAAAATGACAATGATGAAGTAGCAGTGAAAATAATGTTCTGGTTGGGGGGGAGGGGGGCTGGTCAGCGCAAATGAGGAACAGTATTAAAGGGCCGTGGCATTAGGAAGGTTAAGAACCATTGGTCTAGATTCTGACCCAAGATTCCGAGCTCCTACTTCCCTTTCGGCTTCTGTACTTTGT
Organism: Nesogale talazaci; assembly: GCA_004026705.1. Classification (NCBI taxonomy): domain Eukaryota; kingdom Metazoa; phylum Chordata; class Mammalia; order Afrosoricida; family Tenrecidae; genus Nesogale; species Nesogale talazaci. Next base: position 39,713 of record PVJH01016547.1, read on the forward strand.
TGGGGGTGGTGGGGTGACTTACGAACCCCTTCATGGTCAGCATGCATCAGCATGGACTCCATGGCAGAGAGCGTGGCTTTGGGGTTTGGCTTAGCTTCAACATTTAGGGAAGACAGAAGCAACGTGGGGGAAATGGACCTTCCCAGCGCCATCTCAGAAGGACCCGACTGAAAGGCGGCACCGATCATCCTGAACTGCGTAAAGTAACCTGTCTTCTTCCAGCGGAGTCTGTCTCTTTCTCTGTCCTCCTCCACGGCAACTCGCGGGTTACGGACACCTGACTCAGGGACACCTTCAGTGCGTGTGATAGAAACGTGTCCTCCCTCTGAACCAGCCGAGTAAACCCCTGCTCACAGTTCACTCTTCATGGCTGTCTCCTGCGCTTGCTCTAAGTGCGGCTTTGAAATCACTGAAAAGGGCGCAGGCTGTTCCTGGCACAAAATCACAACCGACAGTGGCCGCGGAGGCCATTCTGTTTCGTGGCCATGCTCTCAGGAAGGGCAGGACTGCCGCACCGTGTCCAAGGCTGTACGTCTTTATGGAAGCAGACTGCCCCCTGGATGTGGCTGCTGGGTAGCGCTTAACCACTGCCCTATCAGGGCCCCTGTCTTGTGCCAAACCAAACTGGCTGCCACCGAGTGGATGCTACAGGACCAGGTGGAACTGCCCGCGGTCAGTTTCAGAGATGGTCGCTCTTGAGTAGAGTAGAAAGTCCTGTCTTTCTCCCAAGGAGCTTCAAACTGCCCACTTTGAGGTCAGCAGCTCAAAGAGTAGCCACTCCGCCGCCAGGGCTCCTTGTTTTGTACCAGAGTAAGACGAGAGAAGGCTTGCATCCATCTGTGATGACCCATCAACAAATGCAACCTGAAGATGCACTGAGGAGTGAGTCCCGGTCAAAACCCAGCGACTACGTGTACCTGGACTCCAGGTGGCCAAGTCCCCCAGAAGCAGTAGCTCACAGCCCTACCCCAAGGAAAGGGAAAGGGAGAGAAATCCCATTTTATCTTAAATAGATGCATGGACCACTCTACATCTGGTAGGCAGGTCTTTCCCTCAGGGAGAGCAATATGATGGAAGCAGAAGAAAAATTTTAAGCTGCAAAATCCTGCCCCCCCCCCCCCCAAGACAGATTGAATCTCTGGGGGGAAGAGGCAGTGCAAGACAGAGCATCATCTCCCAAATGCCTTCATCCTGAAGGAAATGAGATCCTAACCCAGTCTCCCTGTGCCCCGTGAGAAGGCGGGATGATTGTCTTCTAGAGTGGTCACTGTCTCACTGTTCTTTGTCTCCTGGGCTCTGAGCTCTGCTCCCTGTCCTGGCCCCTGGCTGAAAGCCACCGCCACCTTCCCGGGATGTGATGTGGTGGAAAGACCACCAGGGGGCAAACGGAGACTGCTGAGCTCAGCCCACCGGCTCCATCACCCAGTTTCCAGGGAGGCAAATGTCCTGGCTGTCCGGTGCTGGCTTTGGAGATCACTTAAAGCTTCTGACCCAACCTCTTTGTTTACAGAGAAGAGAGGCCGCATCTGAAGAAGGGAAATAATTTGCTAAAGCCACCCAAGTGAGCTAAGGGTACAGGCTACACCACTCAGTCCACCACGCTAAGCTTTTTCTTGTCTCACGTTTAATCCTAGAATACACTTGGTTTTCATGGTATCTCTTTTTAAGACAAGTACTTGTCTCTTCACTCAGACCGGAAGGCTCAGGGACCATGTTTTTGCTATCAATGGGCATGGTATCTTCCACCTAGCCCACGGCTCTGCAAGCAGCCTTCAACACAGATTGTAAAAACTATTTACTGTGTGGTAGGCAATGCTTTCTGAAATCACAGGGATGAAGGTAGGTTGTCCCTCCTCTCAAGGAGTCCACCGTCTGAGGCTGAGGGCTAGGCAAACAGTCCACAGTTAACCATCATGCAGGAGATGAGTGTTCAGTACTGTACATAGGGTGATATATACACTAACTCTGCCAGACAAGGATGCACAATTGGGTCTGAAAGGAAGGGGAGGACCTTATCAATGAAAGGCTGTAGAAATTCCAACTAGAAGGAGCAGCGGGATGAACCAGACGCAGCAGAGACACGGGAAGACATGGTGTGTTAAGTGACAATGATTGCTTCTAAATAGGGAGGGCATCATGCAGATAGAGGGTGTGCTCTCTGGGGACGGGGCTGGGTAGTAGGTAGGGGAGGATCCAGGACCAGTACCTCTGTGGAAGCAGGAAGTGGTCTCAGGGTTTCTTGGGGCAGGGCAGGGGAGGCTGGGAGAGAAATCTGGAGCGTACAACAGCGAGTGCCAGAAAGAAGCAAGTGTTCTAATACCGACTGAGGGGACACCGGTGCAGCTCCTCTTGATGTGATGGAACTATGGATGTGTGTGGTATGTGGAGTATATGTCAATGAAACGCTTCCTTAAAAAAATGACTGGGGGCGGGGGGCTGAGCCCTGGTGGCGTAGTGGTTGTGCGCAGGACTGCGGCCCACTGGGATGGAGGTTCGAGTCCAGCTCCAAGGAGCAAAGGCTGGGCCTCCTACACCCACCACCTGAGGGCAGTGATGCCCCCCCCAAAAAAAATGACTGGGCGGGGGTGGAGCGCGGAAGTTGAGGATCAGCTCTTAAGTCTCCGTTCATTCATCTGGTGCATGAATGGCGTGGACCCTACAGCACTGTCGTGGACAACAGTGACTGTGTGCTAGCAAGAGAGAAGTTGGTCAGTCACCGTAATGACCAGCATTAGATTGGCTGGATTCACAGGCCCTGGGATTCTGCAGACCTGGCATTCACCCCTCACTGGAGTCGGATCATCCGGATAAGAATTTCTTTCATTGTTAAAATATCCAATCCGGGCTGAGCCCCGGTGGCGGAGTGGTTGTGCGCGGGACTGCAGCCCACTGGGATGGAGGTTCAATTCCAGCCGTGGCTCCACAAGAGCAAAGGCTGGGCCTCCTACTCCCACCACCAGAGGGCAGTGATGCCCAAAAAACAAAACAAAACAAAAAAATATATACAGTCCACCGCCAGTTCACGCTAGGTAAGTACTACACGCGAGGCCAGGGATCCCGCAGTGAGCAAGAATGAAGGGCCGGGCGGCCATGGCGCATTCCTGCTCTCGGAAGAGATGCTCAGATCACGGTGAAGCCAAAACACCAATTCCGCGGCCATCAAGTCCGTCCTGACCCCCCGCAACCATACAGGGCAGAAAAGAACTGCCCCTTCGGGTGTCTCAGACTTGTCATCTTTACAGGAGTAGGCGGCTTAGTCATTCTTCTGTGGAGCAGCTGGGTCCAAACTGCCGACCTTGAGGTTAGAGACTCAATGTATGACCCACAATGCCACCCGACTTCCCTTGATCACGATTAGTCTCCCACACGAGCGCGCGCACACACACACACACACACACACACACGGCAATGAAATAGCAAATGCCTGCAGGGAGACACTGCATTAGCTAGAGGGGACAAAACTTCACTGAGCAGGTCACATTTGAGCTGAATGAAGAGGAGTCCTTTAAGCAAGGAAGAGATAGTATTTGATGTGTGTATATGAAAAACTGGGGGCTCCTTCATTCCCATCTTTGGGTGGCTCAAGGTATGTGACCTGAGATATATGGCACTCTTCTCTGAAGCTCTAGCTACACCTTCCCAGAGCTGTTAACAGGAGTCCCTGAGGACCACCTGCCTTGTGGAAGTCCCTCTGAGCCCAGCCGAGGGCAGAGCAGAAGCCCTGTGTGCTCAGAGATGAGGCCTGCATGACAGGGGCGGGCTCTGGTTAGTGGGTCCTGAGACCTGAAACAAAGGATCGTCCCACTCCGGATCTCCCTCTGAAGACTCTTTGTCCCCAGTTCCCTGAGGAACTAGGATCCCTCAGATCCTCTGAGGATCTTTCAGAGGAAGGCTATGTGCACCTCCATCTGGCTGCCTGTTACCTCCATCATCAAACTATCTCTGTGGGGATGATGCTAAGTAGAAAGAGAGGGCCCACAGAGGCGGGGGTGTGGGCTGGGGGTGTGCACACAGCTGCACAGAAGTCCATATGGAGAAGTACAGGTGAGTCTCACTTTCATCTCCTCGCCCCTTCAACAGATCTTGCTTGAGCCCCCGCCATGCACCAGGCGACACTTTGTGTGCACAGGAGCATCCGTGCAGTCTGGTATCTGGAGATCCAAGTGACTATGTCCTCAAATAGCATGGCCGCTGGGTGTGACAGATGGGTCTTGACTCAGCCACCCCACGTGACAGAGCAGGCCTCACTGTCTTGTGGGGGTGTCTCAGCTAAGAGGGCCTCTCCATTCTGATCCTGAATTGGACAGGATGGGGTGATCATGGTTTTTGTTTGTTTTTTTTCAAAATCTTTACAGGGTCAGATTGCCAGACCTTTCCCCCCACAGAGGTTTGAACGGCCCATTTTCTCGCCATTACCACCCCAGAGTTTGTTCTTAACAGAATCCCTCCGCCCTGACTGCCATCCAATCGGTTCAGACCCATCGTGGCCCAGTCGATAGAGAACTGAACCAAAGACTTTCCAAGACGGTGACTCTTCAAAGAATAGCAGATCTCGAGTGACGTGCCCTCACCCACTGCACGCACCCAATAACCCCGACCCCAGTCCACAGTCAATGCGGAATCACTGCCGTCCTAAAGGGCGTTTCCCAGACCCTAAGTCTTAGCGAGAGCAAAAATCCTCCTCTGTCTTTCGCAGAGCAGCTGGCAGCCTTGCACAGCTGACTTTCAGTTAGCGGCCCCATGCTTAGCCCACCGTGCCAGCCTGGCTCCTAGAAGAGCAGTGTGCTTTAAGTCAAGACAAGTCACTTGTCAAATACAGATGAGTACCTCTGACTGGGTTCTGGGGTGGGAGCAGGAAGGGAGCTGTTCACTTGACAAAGACATCCACTTTGGCAGTTGTTTTAACTAAGACTTTCCTCCTGATGCATCTCAGTGTGATCCAGCTTTAAAAAAATCCATCTCTTCCCATCTCAGGACATCACCAAATAAAAATAGGAGGCTAGCACTGGCTTCCACTGGCTCAGGAGAGCCAACTGTTACATTTTCAGGAATTCTGCAAGTTGGTTATTAAAGGGAACTGTTCCTAAAAATAGAATTGCATAAATTTGCCATGAAAGAACATGCCAGAAGTCAAATGTAACAAAGACTCAAAACTCATCCCTTCCTAATTATTTTACTGCATTTTATGCTGACCAGTGTTTCCTCTATGCTGTCCGTATGATGAAATACTATAGAACGGTGTGCTGCGGCACCTCTCTTCCCAATCCCTCGCTCAGCGACACACCACAACAATAACTTGAAATGGACCCCGCTGGGAGTATTTACACCATGGATATTGGCAACTGCTATAAACCAAGGTGCCCCCTCCCCCCTCCCCAATGGCGATTAAACATTTATCGACACGCCATTAAGATAGAACCTCTATGACAGAGTTCTCTTCTATTGGATTTTATAGTGAACCTGGCTTTAGAATTTTTTTTTTTTGGGGGGGGGCATCACTGCTCTCCGGTGGTGGGAGTAGGAGGCCCAGCCCCACTGCTGGAATTGAACCTCTGTCCCAGTGGGCCGCAATCCCGCGCACAACCACTATGCCACCGGGGCTCAGCCCCCTGGCTTTAGAATTTTATGGGCAGAGTTTAGTGGGCAAGACTCAGAAATCATTCCCTGATTGATCATGATGTTAGTGCTTGGCTAATTCCACATCACATCACCGAGTGATTTGCAGCCCAGGCAAAGGCCTGGTCATCTTGTGTAAGATCAACAAGAAGACTGTGGGGTTCTTCAAAGGAGCCCTGGTGGCCTTGTGGGTTGTAAGCTGGGCTGCTCGCTGCAAAGTCGCAAAGTCGGCCACTTGAGCTCTCAGAGAGAGAGAGAGAGAGAGAGAGAGAGAGAGAGAGAGAAGGCTTTCTGCGCCTGTGAGGGCTGACCGCCTGGGAAATCCCCAAGGGCATTTCTACCCTGTCCTGTAGGGGTGATGTTGAATCAGAATCAACTAGCTCACAGGGACATTCGTTTGTTTGTCTTTGTTTTTTCAGGGGTATTCTTCAGCAGACCTGCATTTGTTTTTGTCAACTGTTATGTACAAAACTGTGCTGAAGGCTGGGAAGACAGTAACTAGTGATCTGTGCTCTCAAGGAACTCGGTTTTAAAGACATGACACAAAACCCTACTGATGTTACTGAGGTGATAAGTGCCTTGATGTGGCGACAGAAGTTTTGGGGGACAGAGATGCTGGCTCCAGGACCACGCAGAGGCTTCCGAGATCATCTGAACAAAAAGCATCAAGGTTTTGCTTCGTCCTCCGCTCTGTGCCTAGCACAGAGTTGGCACTCCGTAGCTGCCGGATGAATGAGATGGGTGATGATGCCTTGCTCCTTCAAAGAGCAGTCAGCTTGTCAGATCGACACAAGAGAGGGGGTCAAGAGAGAAGAGGGTGTGTGGAGAGCTGTGGAGGTAAGAAGAGTTCTGCTCCTTTGAAGAAGGAGCTGATCTCTCCCTGGGAAGGGGAAAGGTGAGACCAGGGAGCAGGCAGGCTGTTCTCGGCCTCCACACGTGGTCAGGCTCTCAAAGGACAAAAGGCACGGGCTGGTTCTGTGTGTCGCCCTGGGGACAGAGCTAGGAGCAGTGGGGGAAGTCACAGAGAATCAGATTTCAGCTCAGTATAAAGAACTGTCTAACCATCAGAGCGGTCCAACAGTGGGATGGGCTGCTATGGAAGGCCATGAGAAAGCTCATGAAAAAGCCAGCAGGCGCCAGACAAACCCCTTGGCGCAACAAAGTACCATGTGTGGATATGGCCTGTTTGTTTGTTCAACGAGATTTTGAAAGGATTCATGAAATCCCTTTTTATAAGGATATTAGATACTATAGGGACACCCATCCTTCAGTAGCAAGTCTACAGAAGACCCAGAACAGGTCTGCAGGTTGCTGTCAATCACAAGGAAAGCTGAGATCTGTTTGGGGAATTAAAGGCACATCCATGGGAAAATAATGTCTTCTACCCAAAATTACTGTCATACATCTCATGTAACACCCATTCATTCAATACCTTTGTGTTAACTGATGTGCTTGGTGCTAATGGTGTGCGTGCGTGCGTGTCTGTGTGTGTGTGTGTACCACATGCCCTCACAGATGGGTTTTTGTTGTTGTTGTTGTTAGGGTATTTTTTTTGTTTTTGTTTTTGTTTTTTGGGAGCATCACTGCTCTCCGGTGGTGGGAGTAGGAGGCCCAGCCCCACTGCTGGAATTGAACTTCCGTCCCGGGCCGCAGGCCCGCGCACAACCACTACGCCACAGGGACTCAGCCCCTGGTATTCTGTTTTTAATGAATTTTATTGCATCAAAATAAAAGACCCGATAGGTCTTAGGAGTCATCGGGCCTCCATTCTCTAGCTGGGGCTGTGTTGGAGTCCCCTGAGTGTATTCTGCCTCAAAGTGACAGTGTAGAAGTGTCCCAGAGAGTTTTCTATACTGTAGCCCACGTGGTCACCAGGAGATCACCAGGTCTCCCCAGCCGCTCCTGCAGGTGGAACCTCCCTAACCCTGCCCCCAACATGCCCAACCCCGAGGCTAAAAAACCTAAAGGGGTTCAAACTAAGTCTCAAACTTGATACCACCTACCTAGCAGTCAGACTCTCCACACAGTAATCCACCAGGGATCCTTCATACAAGACATGCAGGACAGATATACAAGAAGATATATACACCCCAATAGCTATCCATCAAAATGGTGTGGAAAATACGCAAGACCAGGAACAACACCCTTGAGCAAGGAGAATCAGGGAAGGTCACAGAAAGGGCGTGGTTGTGAGCTGATAGATGATGCACTGGCTGGCGCAGCAAGAACACCTTCCGGGCAGCCAGACATGAAAATGCCTGGACCAGTTTGGAGAGGTGAGAAGTTTTTAGTGAGTGTGGAGCAAGTGACAGGGGGTAGGGAAGGACTTGAATCCAACGCCTAAAATTCTGGATTTTAATAATTCAATGAGCCATAGGAAGATACTGGTGAGTGCTAGGTGGGAACATGCTATGATCATCCTGGTCAATGGAAATCATCTACACACTGCTCTCCTTCCTAGCAGACGTGAGAACAGAGGGCCCCAGACCAGGGCAGCAGGCCTGCTAACAGGCTCTTTGGAAAGTCCCAGTAAGAGATGCTGCTGGCCAGCACTCCAAGGATGACTTGCTGGAGAAGAGGAAGGAGAGGAGGAGGGTGATCTTTGTAGGAGCAGGATGGGCAAGATGTAGCCGAGGCTGGCCTTACACTCTCTCTGATGCTGAAGACGCCCGCGTATACTCACGGCAGGTTTTAATTTGAAAAATCAGGAAAGGAAAAGATGTCTGTGCCAGGTCCTTGATTTGAGGTTGTTTCTGAAAGTTAATTCTTTCACTCTGCACTCCCGGTAGCCAAGGGTGAAACGTCCAGCTCTTGCTCTCTGTTAAAGGAGGGACAGACTGAGTGAGAGATATGTCACTGCAGAGGGAACCATGCTTATCCCCGAAACTGAGAGTCCGGGGGAGGGGGGGAATAATCATCCCAGAGTAGCTGGTTCTGGTTCTGTTTTAGAGATGGGGAGTCCATCCTGTGTCCAGGAAGGAATCTTTACAAAGAGCTAGTGGGGTGGGGTGGCCTAGCTATCTGATTCCAGACCAACCAGGGGAAGTGGCTCAGACACCCATCTCAGGTCTTGCTCCCCCAGGGCTGTCTCCCCACCCCACCCCACCCCTCACTGGAGTTCCCAGGAGCCCTGTACAAGCAGCTGGCCAGGAAAGCAAAATTCAAAAGGAACTGGGTGCGATTTAGAAAGCTAGAGAGAGTGTCAGAACACAGACAGGTCTTCTTCACTGGTGAGCGGGAGGCATCTGTGATCTGACAGAAGGGGTTGCTCGCCCCTAAAAACAGTCCTGAAGTTGGTTCCAATTCCTAACATTCCCAGTTTCTGAGACTGGCAGTCCATCTGGCTCTTCTTGGCTCTTGGGGCAGGTGACTGAATATGATCAACGACTGAGCAGTATGTCCTGCATTGGGTTTACGGTGTTGTGAATCTTCAGAGGAGACTTAGTGGCTGGGGGGTGAGTGACTGGTGGCTGGCTGGAGTTGCGGGGGGTGGGTTTGAACCTGCAACCTTGAGGTTAGCATCTCTGCTTTTACCCCACAGCACGACCAATGTCCTGCCTCAAGTTGAGGAGAAGCATGGTTTGACGCCCCAGAGAAAGGTCAAAGGATCTGCTAGGCCAGCTTTCCACAGGGAGATGTCTAATGAAGGAAAAGAACAGGGAAAGACATTCTGGGCCCCTGGAGTTATGACCTCCCTTCTCTGTGGGCTTCGGAGTGTCTTGACTTTCAATCTCTCCCTTGAACTTCACAACTGTGATGATGAAGAGTAGGAAATTGGCACTTCCAGAGATAAGGTCACCGAATGAAGCAACACGAGCGCCCTGGTTCCTTCTGGTCGCTGAGTAGTTCTGTGTAGGCACAGACCCGCGTCCTGCGCTGCGGGTGTCCGCTCCCCGCAGCCTCCTTCCCCACCCGGACCTTGGCCTCTCCGTCTGACCCACCCGAAAGTTCCATCTCCAGTCTAGCCGGGCTCAGGCTCCTGCGCTCTGGGCGTCGCGGGGAGGCAGGGGTTAAACGCAGTGGCCCGGGTGGCCCCTTCCCCCTCCGCAGCCCCCTCGCCTCCTCCCGGCGCCGTGCCTGGGGCGTCCGTCCCGGAGACCCGCACGGGAGAAGGGGGGTGGGGGTGGTGGCGGGAGGTGGGGTGGGCAGTGGGCCTGTTTCTCGAGTGGCCAATCCACCGAGCCCGCGGTGCCCTGGAGGAGGCGCCAGGACGCGGCCAGCGCCAGGCCGGGCAGCCTGCTTCCCGCGGCAAAGTACAAATGCGCCCGAGCGCCGCGCCTGGCGCCCTTGACGTGCTCCGCCGGCCCGCGCTCCGCCAAGCCCGCGACTGCCGCGCCGCCGCCGCCGCCGCCGCCGGGCCCCCGAACCCCGAGCCCCGAGCCCGAGCCCGAGCCCGCCGAGCAGGGGCGCCGGCTGCCGCCTGCCCGCGTGCCGGAGACCGCCCGGTGGTCCCGCGCGCCTCGCCCGACGCCGCGCGCTCGCCGCTCTCGCTGGTCCCCGGCTCCCCCGCTCCCCTTCTCGCTCTCCCCTCTCGCCGACCCTCCCTCCACCTCCCCCCCTGGCTTTCTTGCCCCCTTCCTCAGGCCCACCTTGGAGCTCCCTCTGCTAGTCTCCCCACCACCCCCGTGCGTTTCTCCTCCGGGCCCGCGGCGCTCCGGGGCCCTGTGCCGAGCTTCGTGACCCTGCGTGCGCCTCAGGGTCCCGCACGCCTGGCTTTCTCCCCACTCCCCCGCCGGCTCGGCGCGTGGAAGGATGGTTCCCGACGTGAGGGTCCTCTCCTGCTTGCTGGGGTTCGCGCTGCTCTGGTTCCCCGTGGACGCCCACGCCAAAGCCCGTAAGTTCGATGGGGATGCTGAGCAGGCGGGGGGTGGGATTGGAGGGCTAGTGTCCAGTCCGGGGACCCCAACTGTCCCGACAGTCAGCCGGGGCAGCACCTGCGCCCAAAGTGCTGGAGACCCCTCTGCCATCTCTGTGAGCTGATTAGTTTTGTTTGGGGGAGTTGGGGATAAGGGGGCGCGCCGTGGGCCTGGCTCTGAGCCAGGGGGCTAAGATGTACACTTGATTACGGGGATACCCAGGGCAGTGGGAGAGAGGGCAGGCGTTATGCTTTGGGGAAAAGGGGCCTAATCG